>PQWD01002234.1:204326-222035 GCA_019425675.1 Leucinodes orbonalis | reverse complement strand
TATATATATGCTGAAGTGTCTTGACTATGACGAGACAGAACTTTTCATAAAATCATTGTCTGGTTAGTATATCTAATATATTATGTATGTGACCTTACATGCAAAATACACACACATACACACACACACACACACACACACACACGCACGCACACGCACACGCACACACGCACACACACACGCACGCACGCACGCACGCACGCACGCACGCACGCACGCACGCACGCACGCACGCACGCACGCACGCACGCACACACACACACACACACACAAAATGTTAGACTATATTTAATTTTAAATTATTTAGTGTACGTATTTGCATGATGATGATGTTATATAAAGTACAACTATAAGTGAAATAAAATTGTATTAAGTTATGGAAGGGGGGCTTCTTCTGATACAGGTATTACGGTACTTAATAGAGGATGGAAGGAGAAAATATTATTATTTATTATTATTATTATTACTACAGTGGCGCTTCGTCTAACTAAGTATTAATAATCCAATAGATGTTTCAGTTCACTTTTTAATAATTTATTTATTATTAATGATAAATCCACTGACATTCACAGAGCGCCATCTAGCCCTAAGTTAATCGTGAAGCCTGTATTATGGTACAAAACAACAGGTAAACATACTTTATACATTTTTTGTAAATACATACTTATTATACATAGAAAACACCCAGATCATACAAACAGACATGTTCATGCACACAAATATTTGTACTGCCCGGGGATCGAACCCGGAACCCTTCGTGGAGAGTATAAATATAATGAAACCGACCATGCGCCTACTCAGCCGGGCTTACTGTAAAACAGTGTCAGGGTTCTCTTAAAGAGGGTCATGGCTTATGCAGAGGAAGTTTAGCCTAGATGAAGTAAGTACTTATTTTTGTCATATCAAAGAACATTTCGCATAATTTTGTATGTTTAAAACATGTGTCGTTATTTTATTACATGTGATAAATAATTTATACCCACTGACATTCACACAGCGCCATCTAGCCTCCAACTAAGCATAAGCCTGTAATATAAGCACTAAACAACGGATAAACATACTTATATACTTTTTGTAAATAAATACATAATTTACCTGTGTCTCACAAAAAAAAATCATATTATTATTATACATACTAACATTCAGACCGATAAGAAACAATACACAAATGTTTGTATTGACAGGGGATCGAACCCAGAACCCTTGGTAACCGATGTCTCAACCAGTATACCAAATGGGTCGTATAACTATAGTACGATTCACCAAAGAAGACCAAAAATGGCCGTCTGCGCATGTACACTAATGAACAAAATACTTACATCAAAATAATATTTTATTTGAATGAACTCATATAATCAAATTATATTATAAATGTTCAGCGCCTCAAAAAAAATTTATTACTAAGTATAGTAAATTTAATCGCTGGCCTCGAATTGCATGATTCCCTCTATCGTGGAAGTTCCAGGATTCGATGATTTTGAGGTACTGGGGCCTGGTCCTGCACTAAAATGATCATCTTCAGATACTACAAGATCAGAAAAACCTGACGACGAAAAATCTTCCACTCGGATGATTAATTCTTCCGTCATCTCATCCACGATGTGATCACTTTTTATGTAATTTTTTTCTATACATTTTACTTTGTCACATAGTTTTTTCCATTCTTGTGGCCCCATTAGATTAACTTTTTCCTTTATAAAATTAATTACAAAGCTTATATCCCACTTAACGTTTTTGCTACTTACATAACTTTTTACGGAGGCCCAAGCCATTTCAATAAATGGCTCAGCAAACTAAAAAAATTACAATAAATAATAAAATGCAACGAAACAGTTTTCCTTCCGAGTGTATTCTAGAGTACTGTCAGCGCGCCAAATTCAATATAGACGAATAGCGATACAGCAACCTTGTCCTCAGACGCGCGCCGACCAATGGCGTTGCCCCGCTCTTACAGTATTACTCCCGCCCCTCTGCCGTACCCCCAATAGGACCTAAAAAATGACTTCTGCGCATAGTCTTCTTTCGTGAATCGTACAATACTAAGTTTAATTTTGTCACATTAGGTATAATATGCTATATTTAGATGAAATATTGTTTCTTACATTCTTAATATATATACCCTTACAAAGCACATAATTAAGTTATTAATATGAATACCTGTATGTGGTTGTGGTGTGGTATAGTACCATGAGTCGTACATCTCTAACGTGACAACCTCTATCGAGCACTATCGGTTGCCCATACATCAATGTCATAGCTATCTGATCAAAGGTCGACACTTTTAGGGTCTCTACCCAAAATGTACGAGTGCGTGCTATTAGGTGCTTTTACATGATTTGTGAAGGTTGTGTTTACGTTATTTTTGCTTGTCAGCTTGGTTTCTTTAATCGATTTTGTAGTTAAGATCCAGAGTAAGCGGTCGTATGAAGCGCGGATGGAAAATCACAACACACAATACATGAATCTACTGTCTGCACGTAGACAATAGATGCTACGTTCGAGCGGCTAAGCAATATTAACAGGTATAAAATGCTTAAAATTGTCACTAAATTAAAAAATAATTGGCTGTACTTTAGTAGCGCCATCTAGCTCTAATTCAAGCAAGCAGATTGTGCTATGGATACACAACAATAGAATCGCAATGAGCATCGATGGCTCATTGGTGTGGACCACAGACATCCGAATATACAATTAGACTGGACAAGCCGCCAAGTTTATAGGCAGTCCCAGTGTCGCAATTTCTTTTCGGTTCTTACCTGTGAAAAGTTATTCTATTACTTGGTAAATTTACTGATTTATTGCGATAATGGCATGTTACATTGCACAGGATGTCATTTTGGAAAAAACGGTTATTTCTTCTAATATTCGTGCGTCTTGACTCGTCTCACAGAGCGTAAACTGGCAGCCAGTGTATGCTCGTTGAGCTTACATTTGTCGCACTTTAAACGCGGCTCGCCCCATCTCTTGCATTGGGAAATCTGTGGTGTGGAATATGCCTTCCGATCTGGTGGGTGCAGGTTCCGGCACGTACTTATATCATTCCAAATTTTCGAAATTATTTGTACGTTTATCCGACGCTCTTTCGGTGAACGAAAAACATCGTGAAGGATCCTGCGCACGCCTCCGAAGAAATTCAATGTTTGTGCATGAAGTCATCCAATCCGCACTAGACTCTCGTGAACGACTAAGGCCCATAACACCCTATACGGGTAGGCTTGTGTCCGTACAATGAGCTGATGATGATGAATTGCAACGGTTAAATACTTAACAATGGATAAATACTAGGGAAGGCATAGGCTTTCCCTAAAACCATATTCGTTTATTCCGAATCTGATAAATAAATAAATATCCACTGATATTCACACAGCACCATCTAGCCTCAAGTTAAGCGTAAACCCTGTATTATGGGTACTAAACAACGGATAAACATACTTATGTACATTTTTTTGTAAGTACACACAATGGCATCACTTACAAACAGGTGATTCATGTGATAAATTTACTTGCATATTTATGATTTCCTAATAAGAACTTTTTGATACTACAAATCCATTGCAGGTTGACAATATGTATGGATATTTCTCTCAGACTAGCAATCGCGAAGCGCATACAGACGCACTCTGAATCCTTAATGCAATTCGTTGGGGATCGACGGAAACATCGCACTCTGATAAACGAACAGTTTGTCGGCTGCATTTACCTACTTTTTCAGTATTTAAACGCTGCTCGGTTTATTCTTCGCTTAAGGAATAAACAATGTTCAACTTAGTGGCAGATATTACTGTTATTAATTTCGTTCAACAGTTATATATAACGTCAGGCGTACCACTTACCGCCGGGTGAGCGAACTGACCGTCACGGGTGTGTGACTTACCGCCAGGTGAGTGAACTGACCTTCTCGGGTGTATCACTTACCGTCAGGAGAGTGGCCTGACCGTCGTGGGTGTATCACTTACCGCCATGTTAGCTATCTTACCGTCCCGGGTGTATCACTTACCGCCAGGTGAACGAACTTACTGTCCTGAGTGGTAGGTATGTACCACCGCAGTGCCAGATATCGACCCGTGTAAAAGGAGTGTTATGCACTTATAGCACTCATTTGTTTCTTATGTCCGAAGAGATAAAAGGTTGTGTGTGAAGTCAGCCAATCCGCACTGGGCCCGCGTGGACGACTAAGGCCTACACCCTTTACGGGTAGGCTCGTGCCCTCAGTGAGGACGTTTAATGAGCTGATGATGATGATAACAATGAGTCTATCCCATGAAAGCAAAGTGAGCTGCATTCCACAATAATACCGTTGATGGCCTTTGCACTGTCTCTATGAAACGTGACGTCATCGCTATTGATATCATAGTTTGGTTGCATTGTACGGTGATTAATACGCTACCTCTGTTAAGGGTGCATTACACGTTATCAATATAGAAGTTAGTAGTTAATTGCATACATATTGTATTCAGTACTGGATAAACGCCAAGTATGTTAGGTTATCGAATGTAATTTTACCGATTAATATTTCCGAAAACATTCTTCATTAAATCGAATGAACGCAAGTACATAATTCCATATTACTTGTACTATTGTCCTTTTTAGGTTCCGTAGCCAAATGGCAAAAAACGGAACCCGTATAGACAAGTCTGTCTGTCCGTCCGTTCGAATATCACAACCCCTTTTTTCTCCGAATCTATAAACACTACACAATTTAAATTTTGTGCGTATATGTATTCTGTGAACCGCTATTTAGGTTTTAATAAGAAACTTGAAAAATAATTAATATATTTTGGGGTTCCCCATACATTAAACTAAAACTCAAAAATTTTATTTTCATCGTACCCCCTGTGTGTTGTATCAATGTGTAGATCTTTAAATATGATATCGAGGTTTTTAATATATTTTTTTATAAATTGAATATTTTACGCGAGAGACACTTCCAAAGTTGAAAAAAGTGAGTCCCCCCCTCCCCCTCTAATTTTTAAACTATGGGGTTTAAAAAAATATATCTGGGGCACGGCAGTGCCCCCGCCAAGTCGAGCGCGAAGCAAACACTGCCGTACCATCCTTTACAGGATCCATTTCTCCGCATTTTCAGGCCCCGATTTGAGAACCTTTGGATAATACCAGAGCGCTGAAATTTTTGCCGTCTAGTAAGATATAATAACATACTTTAAATCCAAAATTTCAAGTCTGTAGGTCATTTAGTTCCGACGTTAAGTGAAAGCAAAGTTTCGCATTTTCGACAGACACTCACTCACTCACTCACTCATGATCATCAAAATAGAACTAGTACTTCCCATTAACTCAGAAAGCTGAAATTCGGTACAGAGTTAGGTTTAATGGCTACATAAAGGAAAACTATGAAAACTTCGAAAATTGAAGATCTGGAGTACCTGGTGACCCAGCTTAGATAACAAAATCATCAAAATAAACTAGTACTTCCCATTAACTCACAGAGCTGAAATTTGGTACAGAGTCAGGGTTTAATGGTTACATAAAGGGAAAACCATAATAACTTGGATAATCGAAGATCTGGAGTACCTGGTGACCCTGCTTAGATAACAAAAGAGCCCAGCCAAACTATAAGAGATTGACATACCGCCTTTAAACAATATATATTTAACATGGTGGGCCGCTTCATCCGATGTCAAAAATCGGGGGCACGGTAGTGCCCCGCCATGTCGAGCGCGCTAGACCAATACAAACAGACATTGGTGCACACAAATATTTGTAGGTACTGCCGGGATCGAACCCGGAACCCTTGGTGTAGTAGCCGACGTTTCAACCATTACACCCAAGGTCGTCTAATATTTCTTTCAAGTTTCTACAAAAATAAGTAAAATCCCACCAAAAACATTCTGTAAAAAATCTAGCCAAGTCCCGATGGAGCTGCTTGATTATCTCTAAAAAGTAATGAAATCAAGACAAAGACGTGCCAAGTCTAAGGTTCCTTACTGCAATTAATTAATTATTATTGTTAATGTTGTGTGACTTGGCCGTTGAACATTCTTTATACGTTAGTGGCTTTATCAAGCCTACAATCGATGGGCTATTGAATCACCGTTTTCCAAGTGGCAAATTGTACCGTCAATGGGTAGCGGTTCTGGCAACAGATTGGTGCAATGGTGTCATGAAGCACCTAGTTTTGTATCCTTGTGTACTCTTCAACGGCCAAGTCACACAACATCAACCATAATAATTAATTAATTGCAGTAAGGAACCTTAGACTTGGCACTTCTTTGTCTTGATTTCATTACTTTTTAGAGATAATCAAGCAGCTCCATCGAGACTTGGCTAGATTTTTTACAGAATGTTTTTGGTGGGATATAATGTACATGACCATACAATCTAACAACGAAATTTACTTTGAAGATTTCTGGCGTGTAGTTTTTTTGTTTATACGTCTATGTGGTAAACCACTATTATGCTCATATTAAAGCTGTAATAGGTGTTTAAGTAAATAAAAATTATTTTATTTTATTCGCGCTTGGCCGATTTTTTTATCTTTTATACACGGACATTTGACCGCCATCTCACCTGATGGTAAGTGATCATGCCCGTCTAAAAACATCAGTCTTAACATAAATCAAGAGAGAAATGTTAAGCAAATTTCAATTTCTTTTTTTCACAGACTGGTTTAGTCTTAACATTTAGGTTTTTTAGGGTTACGTAGCCAAATGGCAAAAACCTAACCCTTATAGATTCGTCAAGTCTGTCTGTCTGTCATTCTTTCTGCCTGTCCGTATGTTACACCCTGTTTTCTCCGAATCTATAAGCACTACACTATTTAAACTTTGTAAGTATATGTATTCTGTGAACCGCTATTAGGTATTGACTTTAAACATCCAGAATAACATACAACATTTTTTTAATAGGAAAATAAATCATTGCTGATGATTAATTTGGGCGTCTACTTCCACCCTAAGTGAACTAAATCTCCGGCGTTGTCCTCTGTGTAAATTGGTTGACATAATAAGTATTGTGCTCCGCTGCGTGCTTGCTGATTAGCTGTAGTTATCTGGAACACTTTGTAGCAGCCCTTTTGTTTATATACCAACGGTTCTCAAACTGCTCAAGGATTGCTAGGTGTTAATTGTCGACTTTTTATTATTATTTAACTAAGTAATTTGATAGGCGATTTGCTATATAGGTTCAGATTAAAGCTACAGCAAAAAAGTTTTAGAGTCACCTGAGTAGTCTTCTCATCATGTTTGTTGGAATAGGATATAAAGTGTATGTAACGGTTACATGCACTATTTGTATGTAACGGTTTTTTTTAGATTAATTGATAGTAATAAATACATTTATTTTCTCTCACAAATATTGACTTCAAAATTTGACATAGATAGAAAACGTATCCTAGAAGTGAGAATAATTGTAGTTTATCTGTTCATTTTATAATCAAGATATTGCCAATTCGTGATCTGCTCAAGGTCAGTGTACAGGATCAAACTTTCAAAGTATGTCTAGAGAGGCAGAAACGGACTCTGATCGTTTGACAGATATTTATTTATTTATATTGGAGCCAAAAATAATGTATTTTTCAATCCAAACATGCAAATCTAGAATTATTGAAAGCCATGTTACTTAACAGCAGTGATATAAAGGAGCCAAAAGGTTATAAAAAGGAAAGCCAAATCACTGAATATCAATATAAAGTTCTGTACAATATAATCTTTTAAATAATTTACTAAACATAAATATTTTATTACGGGTGCCAAAGTTTGAGGACCTGTGCATTGTCGCTCCAATATTTATTGCTTGCTTTTGCAAAGTATCCTCGGAGTAAAGAACTTTCTTTGTTATTCGATCATGTCAAGGCAAACAATTGAGTAAGGTTTTCTTATTTTAATTCATGAAAGTCGAGAACGAGGGCTGAATTGTTCACTGCTTGTTATTTGGAAATGATGAAGTATTTTTGCGCTTGAAATTCAAAGACTTAAAAATCAGAATGTATTTCCAGAATGCCTATTTTCGTGAGTAATTTCGAAATTTTGATTAAATAAATAAGTTTTTCCTGTTTGGCTCTTTCAAGAAATACATCATTATGTTTTTTTTTTGGGTTGGATGGATATTTACCATTTAAGAATGAAAGTATAAATTAGAAGTTCATATTTTGGGTACTTTTGACAGACCTGTGTAAAATACCCCTGAGACACATTATTGCAATTTATTGCAACAATTAATTTTATTATCTTCTCGAGCAAAATGACTACAAAACAAAACAAAAAATAGTGTTGAAGTCATTAAATGCAGTAACTTCAGCGCAGTATTTTAACAGACGTCAAAATAGAGGTTCTCAGATTGACCTGTAGTATGTATGTTTGTCCGCGATTATTATGTAATCTTTCCGCTGTTGTTAGTTTCACTGCTTAAACGAGCGATCAGCGAATAATCTGATACTCAGCTAAACCTATTTACAGCAAGCATAACGACAACACAAAGTAGGAGTTCAACCTAAGCTAAAGACGTTGCGAAGGAGATTAGGTAATCTAGTAAATATTTGGAGAGAAAATCGACTCGGCACGTGCCGGTTACGCGGCTAGAAACGCGTCTAGCTACGGAGGCTGCGATTATGCCTACCAGTTTTATATTTAGACATCTATAAATATTTTTACTTCGATACGAAGAGCCTTCTCAATGGGATAATGCCACTTCTCACAGAAATTAAGCGTAGAACAATTGTGTTTTTGCCGAATCAGTAATTTTTACGGAGGTTTAAAACCATCTCCCTTCAGCAATGCACTTCATGTCTATTTGAGTAGCTCTTACCATGAGTTGAATTGACGTTGCATTCATGACACGTTCTCATAATAAACTAAGACATTTCTAGTATTTCAGAGCATTGTAAAAATAAATCATAATGCATGCAATGAACATTTAACTTTTTAAAAATTGATTTCAGAAGATAAGATGGAAATTACGTAGCTTTTGTAAAGATTTTAAGATTCTTAAGATGGTATTTTTTAAATGTTTAACGCACAAAGTGCTAAATGAAATCCTTTTGCAAAGAATTAATATTCCATAAATGTATGATTTCTTATTTCTGTACAACAAAATATTCTTTGTTTAGAAAACGTAAGTCTTAGCTGACAAACAAAGTCGCTCGAATGCACTGAGTGAGGGTCAAACGTTTTATACTACTATAATCCCACTACGTAAAGTAGATAATGACATATGTCACATTGAATTATGATAATGTAAGATAGTAAAGTAGGTATTACTTCATGATTTGACAACTCATGTGGATAAATGTGAAGTCGGCTATTACACCAAGGATTCCGGGTTCGATAACCGGCAGTACAAACATTTGTGCATGAACATGTGTTTGTATTGGTCTGGGCGATTTTTACGTACAATATGTTTGTGTTACAAAAAAATATATATGTTTATCCATTGTTTAGTACACATTACATGTTTCACGCTTAACTTGGGGCTAGATGCGCAGTGTGAACGTCATGGATTATATATAGGCGAAATGCCTATTTTGGACCTAGATGGCGCTGTGTGAATGCTGCGGTTTCTCTCTCTTTTCTATCGCAGCACTGCTGGACATAGTCTCCCCCATTTTGCGCCAGATATCCCGGTCCTCCGCTTTCTTCATCCAGCCTCCACCAGCGACCTTCGCAATCGTCGGTCCACCGGCCGGAGGCGTCTCACGCTACGCTTGCCAAGACGCGTCTCCACTACAGAAGACGTCTGCTCCAACGGCCATCGTTCTGCGACATACGTGACCAGCCCACTGTTATTTGAAGATGCTGATCCACGGCTATGTTGGTAACTTTAGTTCTCTTACGGATTAAATCATTTCTGATCTTATCCCTAAGAGACCTCGAGCATAGCTCACTACATTGCGCGTTGAGTGACTTTGAACTTGTGAACTAATCCCACTGGCAGTTTAAATGTTAAACCTATTGTATTGGTGTAAATGAAAAGCTCCTCAATTTGTGTTCCTTGGTTTTAACGGAACAACGCGTCGGACAGCGCGGCGTGACGCGAGTAATGGCCGACCACAGCATGTGCCCTCCTTGAATTATTGCGTGCAGTCGCAATGACCCGCACCTAGGTTCTAAGCTGGAAAAGAAGTTTTATTTTTATTGTCCACAAACAGTATCATTATCTTCAGCCGTTACCCACTGCATGACGACCGTATTTGGTGTTGCGTTGAACGTCGGCTGCAATACCAAGGTTCCGGTTCATCCCCAAACATTTGTGCATGAACATGTCTGTATTAATGTCTGGGCGTTTCTATGTATAATATGTATGTATTTACAAAAAATGTATTTAAGTATGTTTAGTACCCATAATACAGGTTTCACTCTTAACTTGGGTGTAGATGCGCTGTGTGAATGTCAGTGGATATTTATTTATTATTATTTAATACTCAGGCTCTTTAATTTCCTTTTATTTATTTATTATTTACTGCAGGTCTAGGCCTTCTTACAAAGAATGGCTAGGAGTTAGGCCGAGGCGCAGCTTAGTGTGTTTTTTTATTGATATACACAAAGTGCCATCTAGCCCCAAACTTAGCAATATGCATCCAGCCTGCAATACGGTACTAAACAACGTATAAACATACGTATCCTTTTTTGTTAATACATAAATATACATAGAGAAACCTAGACCAAGACGTGTCCATTCACATAAATGTTTGTATGGCCCGGGGATCAAATCCTTGGTGACGCAACGCGCACAACACCCTTAGGGCTGCCTACAGTTTCGCAGTACCTAAAGTCTACTCGGCAGTAGTGCATTCAAACCGGCTCATTGTCTCCTCTGCTGATTATACGACAGCACCTGGGTCTCGCCCTATCTTAGATCCAAAATACTTGCGATTTACTATTGTCATAGCAATGTGCTATGAGTTATAATTTTTTTTTTGTGAAATCTAAACATCAAAGCTGCCATCCTTAGTCCTTACCACAATTATTTAGCTGAATCGATGGCGAATACTAATGTCGGCTTCAATGCACGACGGTTGCCTGATGTGGTGGTTGCAACGCGCTTTCGTGTAATGTTACGCTCAGATAAATGCATAAGTGCATCAGACAGCGTAGACTGTTGCTCATGAGCCATCATCATCATTAGTCTGTAATGTCCCAAAACTAGCATGGGCTTACCGCAAAGCATAGGCTTACTGCACAGTATATTATTTGGAAGATAACACCAAATTGACCCCTAAGAAGTTTGGTCTGCTCAATATGTCGAGACGATATTTCGTGTCGGGCCACCGCTTGCAACTTTAGGTATAAGGTGCAAGTGTGACCCCACATGGAATATTAATCTTACAATTGGGCGAAAGCTCAGTACCAGCTTACCATGTCCAAAGACGAGCAGCTCAAATCGTTAAGGATCGTGCTCTCTCTCTCCGAAATCGCCGAAAAGTTTGACCTTTTGGGTTTGCGTAAAATTCGAAATTTTATCCATATCACCCACAGACATCCGAATGTACAATTAGACTGGACGAGCCGCCAAGTTTACAGGCAGTCCCAGTGTCGCAATTTCTTTTCGGTTCTTACCTGTGAAAAGTTATTCTATTACTTGCTAAATTTACTGATTCATTGCGATGATGGCATGTTACAATTACACAGGATGGCATTTGGAAAAAAAAACGGTAATTCTTCTAATTCGTGCGTCTTGACTCGTCTCACAGAGCGTAAACTGGCAGCCAGTGTATGCTCGTTGAGCTTACATTAGTCGCACTTTAAACGCGGCTCGCCCCATCTCTTGTATTTGGAAATCTGTGATATCACCTTTATGAATGGATCTACCATACGCTTTTGTAAACTTTGTGCCACAAACGCCAAAACTTTGGATTCAATTAATATCAGAATTATAAGCGAGTTTAAATTACCCAAAGCACGGAATCATCTACTTTTTTAGTCAATCAGATGGTTCAGCACGCGAAATCCTATCCAAACGTGGAAAACCAGCTTATAATATCTCATTGCCTTTGAATGAGAGACTTCAAATGAGGGGTTTTGGGCGCTCGGTAAGTGAACACAATGCTCGCATTTTTCCACGCCGGCTTTTTGTGAGACCGTCCGAACCATACAAAGTTTTTATTAACAACTTTGACCTTGTTAATAAAAAAGTTTGTATTGTTTTTGGATTCGAAAGACAAAAGCGAAACGCATTCCAAATATTCAAATCAGCAAAATGCTCAATGGTCATGTATCGAACCCTAGAGTCCAGCGGGTGCGTCCGAAATCCACCGAAAAGAACTCCTAACGACTTCTTCATAACTTGCCAATCTTATTCTCAATCATTTTCAAACAATTGTGAGCTTTCCACTCTCGGACATAAATGCTATTTTAACTGTAAATCGGTTTCAAACTTGTTTATGAATGGCCAATTTAGACTTGACAAAATCCAAGCAAATATCGACTTTAAAAATGAAGCAATACGGAAAGGCAATTGATAGCAATAAGTTTGTATTTGTGTATGACAATAGTAGCAATCGAGACAATTCATGAATATATGTATGAATGGATTTAGAATAGTTTTCCTATTTGAGGCATGTACCAACCGTCCAGGGTTTTTTCTCCATGAATATTGTTTGATAAGTGATTTATGTTGTTCCCTTGAAATGGGTGGTCTTTATGGCATATTGATGTGTTCGTACTCGGAATTTTATTGCCCACATGATGAGGGGTATACTTATAGACTTGGATATCGGGAATATTGAATGAATCTGATACCAGCGAACTTTTACCGATATTTTCCACGTCAATGTTCGTTATGTATGACAGGAAGGTGGAATGAATTGAAGAGTTCTTTAATATTTGACTGCTTCGTCTTTGCTGGGAGTTTTGCGACTTCGGGATCAAATTTTTATTTGTTTTAAGTGTAAAGGACGGTCAAGACGCTTACCTGATGATAAGTGAGACTGACCATGACAGAGCGGCATTGATGGAGACCAACAACTGATAGGCAGTTATTATTCTCCATCAATGCCGTACTGCGCCCGTCACCCGAGACAACAGATGTTAAGTAACGACTAACGGTCTATAATAATAAAAATTAATAAGTAATGCTTAGAATATTATACAGGGAGACTGATTGTCTGCAAATAAATAAAATTTCGTGCTTCCAAAGGCACGTTTAGTCATTTATGAAGACGCAAGTGTTACTCTGAATCGGACTAACAGGATATCAAGAGGATGGATGTTATTAAAAACTTCCTTAAATGTATTTAAAACGGAGCCATAATAATAATTCAAGTACAAAAATAAATCGCATTATGATTTACGCCGAAATCTACAGATATTTATTTTTATAATAAAAAGTAAAACTAAAACGTGTAAGCTTCAATTCAAACAACTCATAAAATGAACTCTAAGTGTAAAAAAATAACTCGTGGTGCAAGGATGTAAAAACTATAGATTCGTGATATATTCGCAAAACAACTGAAAAAGTGTTTCAAATGCAGCGACAGCACACATACATATATTCGAATGAGCGTACATTTAGCTTAACAAAGAGTCTACAGCTGTATTCTCTTTGGTGGTTCGTTTTTGAGGCACGGGTGGCGTACCTACCTTTGTATATACAGAATATCATTGTCGTAGTGCTTATATGGAAAAATGTGTATGCGAAAAACGAGAGCCGAGTCAGGAGAGACGAAATGCCATCGCGATAAATGCGGGCGCGTGATTTTTTCCACCCGATGCTGTACCATGAGTTTGATGTGACCACGCGTTTGAATTTCGAAATAAATAAAATTAATATTTTTTGAAAACACAATTTCTTAAGATAGCATTGCTTTGGATGTGGTTGCATCGGATATACTATGGCTCACGGAAAAACGGCTGTCATTTGTTTGACTGCAAGGGTACAATTGCTGTAATCCTAAAAGCCCCCACCTCCTCAATTTATTTACTTCATACTTTCCTAGTTCATAATATATAGGTATACTAATAATAGATATATTGGCTAACTTACTTCAGAACTAAGTTCGTAACCTACTAATCAATATAATAAATCTACTAATAAATAATACTTCCCGATACTAAACCAAAACGCAAAGTGTTTTGTATCGGAATGGAATATATATAGATCAGACTATTGATTGCAATAATACTAGGGACATAATTAATGCACCCCCCCCCCCCCCATCCATTGTCTATACTACTATATGGCACTTCTTCACATGTTTTAAATTTGACGATTCAAAAGTGTTTTGTAAAGTCTTCATTGAATGAATTAATTTGATTTGAGCTGTGTCATTTTAAATTGTGAGTAGTTTCAGCACTTAACCTCGACCGTTGTGAGCCATAGAAGCAATTTACTAATTGCAGCTTGCTTATCAAGGCAACCACGAGACAGCCTAATATAAAGTCCGCTATTTTCGATACAAGTCCCATTTCGTTCTAAACTTTCAAAACTCATAGTCACCCCAGAGACGTTTCATTATTTACAAGCGAATGTTTTGTGATACACATATTTCGAGCTAGCTTCCCTTTTTACTTGCAGCGTAAGTTATTAATCTAGGATACAAAGGGAATGTGTTATTTAATAATGTACTTTAAAGTGGAATAGGTACAGTAACTGTTACGTATTTGTTAATCAGTGTGTCTTAAGTAGTTTTTGCCACTCTTTATTCACTATGTATTTATTAATCTGTGGTAGAAACTACTTAGCTACTTACTAGCACTTTTTTCATGTTATATGGCATGGGTCTATGCCATATGGTGCAATTGGTTATTTTATGTATATTTTTATTTCAAACAACAGGTCAATCCACTGAAGCGCTTTTTTTTTCAAAGCATCAAAACTCATATTTTTAGTTAGTATATTTAATCGGTTTTTATTATATTTTTGTATATTTTTGACGTTCATAAGTGCTTTTTGTAAACCTTATTTGAAATAAATGTTTTTGACTTTTGACTTTGATTTATAATTAATTTTTATTTTAAATTTTATCTTTATTAAATTTTATTGAAATAAGCATGAACACACTAAAAAAAACGTCCAAAGTCTAAGCAGATATCACACGGAATCAAAGATCTACAGTCATCATCATCTCATTCAATGTCCCCACCGAGGGGCACGACTCACGTGCCTACCTGTACGCGGTGTATAGGTTGTAACACAGATATCCAAA
Source organism: Leucinodes orbonalis (assembly GCA_019425675.1). Lineage (NCBI taxonomy): Eukaryota > Metazoa > Arthropoda > Insecta > Lepidoptera > Crambidae > Leucinodes > Leucinodes orbonalis. Next base: position 206,938 of record PQWD01002234.1, on the reverse strand, counting down.
TATACAATTAGACTGGACAAGCCGCCAAGTTTATAGGCCGTCCCAGTGTCGCAATTTCTTTTCGGTTCTTACCTGTGAAAAGTTATTATATTTCTTGGTAAATTTACTGATTCATTGCGATGATGGCATGTTACAATTGCACAGGATGGCATTTTGGAAAAAAACGGTAATTTCTTCTAATTTTGTGCGTCTTGACTCGTCTCACAGAGCGTAAACTGGCAGCCAGTGTATGCTCGTTGAGCTTACATTTGTCGCACTTGAAACGCGGCTTGCCCCATCTCCTGTATTGGGAAATCTGTGGGTTGTAATCGTCCACGAGGATCCAGTGCGGATTAGCCGACCTCACGCACAATCTTTGAATCTCTTCGCAAGGCGTGCGCAGGTTTTTTTCAATGTTTTCCTTTACCATAAGAGCGTCGGATTACGTACATATAATTCCTACATATCTACTACTCAAATAGGTCGAATCTCCTGAAATCTGATACCGTATCTAAATCAACACAACTCTAGCCAATAAACATTCGTATCTCGCTCTGCGTTATGAGCAGAAACACATGAAAATATACAAACAAACTTAGATTCTTGATTCGAAGTTCGAGGGTCGTGGAGTACTTTTCCGTTCGTGACATACATACGGATTTTCAAACGAGTTGTAAGCAAATGCACGCACTATCTCCCCTAATATGCCTTGTACGACTGAATGGATATACGTTGTTTCGTTGCGTAAAAATCATTTTTTGTTGAGCGTTTGGATCTATTTTCTGCTTCCCGTACAAGAAGTTATTATTAGTACTTGCCCAGGATTTTATTTATTTCAGGGAAGTATATGATGTTACGTATAAGGAACTGATAATGAAATTTTAATAATAAAGACGCAAATAATCGATTAAACACAAAATAAATATACAAAATACATAAGCCATCTATCTTTATACTTTTGTCTGACAAGCAAAGTTAAAGTTTCAAGTTATCATTCAATTATCGAATTGGAAAGTTAGCTAACTTCCATTAAAATTTAATAGAGATGTTAAAGTCATAGTTAACAGTTACCTATTGAAGTAATTAACTACTTAGTTACTTTGCAACTATGAAGCTATTAAAGGAGATATGAATTGACGTTATAGATTTATTAACGTTCAACTAAACAATTAAATTAGTTTTCTTAGTTTGTTTATCAGTCTTATTTAAGGTAAAACAACCAAACAATCAAAGGCAGGGTCGCAGCAAAGAAAGATAATCCTTGCTTACTTGTATCGTGCATTGTAACTTCGTAAGTAACTTTTAAGAAACCAAAATAAAATAAAAATGAGTTCCTAATGTGCATTCCGGAGCATAAAATTATCTTCTTTTTGACTAATAACTGGTGATTCAGCCTGCAATATTCAGCAAACTGGGAAAAAACACTTTTACAATGCGATGTCCCTTCGGGATTAAAACCCATGACAATCAAATCACGCGATCTAAGCCCAACGCTTAAATTTTAGTCAGCTGGAAGAAATCTTTTCAAATAATTGTAGCTATATGTATTTTTGACTCTTATTGGTACGGTTTGAAGTATCATCCTGTGTAAGAAAAAAAAAATTATTTATCAAATCTTAACACTGGGAAACTTTTTTCATATTTGTGTGACACCTACGCAGTCTCTTAAGACACGTATCAATGTCATGAGAGAGACTTATATGACATGGATCCGAATTATTTTCGTATGAATCTAAATTCTTAGAAAGGATACATCACCTAGTTTGTATTCTACTCTCGCACTTAAAGTGGGCTACTATATCCCTTCTGTCCCTCAGGATTGCTTTATTCAACACACGGATCACTACGACTTACGATTTTGATGCGTACAATTCGAAGGTAGTGGAGGAACCTTTGGAGCGACGGTGGGTCAATGGTGTGCCTTTCGATCTGGAAGGCAGGTTCAAATCGCACCAAGTAACATAATGTTTTCGAATTTTTGAAATATGATAATTGTGAGGTTCATAATTATCTTATAATTTCAAAAATTCGATAAGATAAGATTCGATAAGGATAAGGTTATCTGACGCTCTTACGGAGAAGGAAAACATCGTGAAGAAACCTGCGCATGCCTGCGAAGATATACAAAGGTTGTGCGTGAAGTCAGGCAATCCGCACTGGGCACGCATGGACGACGAAAGTCTATATACCACTTTCGAAAGCTCGATAGTTACTCGAAAGATAATACAATAAACGCAAACTCGAAGAGTTTTTGTCGTTTTTGTCACCTCTTCACTACATTATAAGGACCCTGAAAATCATTAAGAGTAAAATACTCGGGAAAACCAGTCAAACAAACCCAAACATGATGGGTTTGCGCTGTTCTTTGGAAGTTCCTACCTCGAAACCCTATGATTAGACCAGCTTCTGGTTATGAGTTTCAACTATTGGTACGAAACCAGAGTTCTCGGGTAGTAACTTTTTTTTAATGTTATATGGAGCAAAGGAGCAAGAGACACCTGATGGAAAGTGTTCAACTCCGCCCATGAACTACGGTGGCACCAGAAGCGCCACCGGTACGTTACTTGCCTTTAACTTGATCTATACCAGTGGTTCCCAAACTTTTTTTCCTACTGCCCACTTTGAGAATAAAT
>PQWD01002234.1:151578-202853 GCA_019425675.1 Leucinodes orbonalis | reverse complement strand
ATAGTGCAAAAAACACGTGCTATTCGTTGATAGAGAGCACAGTTCTAGACGATATCTGGCACTCCTGTGCCGGTGCGTAAGCACAAACCACTTTTAGGGCTTTATTCGAGATTTTTGCATACCTCAGACGACTCATGAAAGAATACTTCGATAATTTTTCCCAACGCCTCGCTAAAGTCTGCCCCTAGTAAAGATGCTATATAGTAAGTAATATATATGATAAACTAACTACACCTTTTTTTAATCCTTCTTGGTTTGTTAGACTTTGAATCGAAGATTTGTTATACTAGTCGTTTAAACTTCTTTTGAACATCAAACACCACTTAATTATAATATTAGTAAAAATAGCTTGACATCCTTATTACATCGTCATTTGGCATTATGAATTTATACTCAGAGAATCTGACTCTGTCTTTACCCCTTGGAAACTTAAGGCCATTAGTAGGTTTTTGTTTAAAGTTCGGTTATGAGTGGATCGTCTTGCTCAAACACTCCTGATATGGGTTTCTACGGGTATTCGGAATCCTCAGGGTGTCTGACTGAAGAATGTACAATACACACTTTTCGTTTGAGACAATGAAACACTGTATGTAAAATTTATTTATTAATAAGGATCGTTTTTAGTTTCTGAGTGTCTTTTTCTAAAGTTATGATGATGTATGTCTTAATACGGTGTTCGAAGTAACTCGAGCGCTGTTATTTAAAAATAAAGATTATTAAAAAACCTACTAGAGTATATAAATCATTTTAAGTATTTTTAACGCACAATTATTCCCCGTTCTGTATATTAGTACCATCAAAAACATCCCATTACCCAGACTGACTCAGATGGCAAATCTACAAAGTAAATAACCAAGGTTTCTGGACTTTGTAATTCAAAACGCTTTAAACAAGACTCTGGGGGAGCCTAAATCTCACAGTTCATGGCGCTGAGCTAAGTAAATGTCAGCGAAGCAAACTGAATGCAATCTGTCGGCATTAAATTGTGCAACGGTCTCATTATTTTAGGACTATCGATTCAGCTTTTCTTAATCTAAGATAAACACTGAATATACCTTTGTGATTTCCTTCATAAGCTATATAATCTGTAAGAAAATTCAGATAAACAGTGTACGGATAGCAAATTATCGGTGTGGAAATAAGCAGCGTTTGTGTCGAGAATGTATTTTTATCCCATATTTTTAATGTAAGACGCATCTTTAAGTCTGCTTGCACAATTATCTAACTCACAATGGTAAATAATATATCTTGATTTTTAACATTCGTGTGTTTTTAATCGTTTGTTTTTTAGAGTTAGTCTATTTTAGAATGTTCTGAGTTTTTCTGAGCTTTCTTATTTGTTTAGTTATTTTTGTTTTTTCTCTACGTTTTGATTTTATTATGTATGTGTCCTTTGGCATCGAAGTTGTGGATCCTTGGAGCTTGTTTAAAAGTTGTGGGATAAAATAGAATGATTTCCATGACACACCAAGCTCATTCACATCTCATTTGTTGTCATTACGAAATCTTTTCACAGTTACCTCTCTCTTACACATTCGATGCAAAGTACATTCAGTCCAAATCTTGGGGGATACGTCGTGGGGCTTGTTGTTTTTTAGTGGTAGTTTTGTACCATTTATAATGGTACAGGACACAGATCGAATGCATACTCCTCACATAAAGCAATACCCAACAGTATTGAAAGCAAACACTTCGTGTTGGGTACAATGTAGAAGAAGCATTACAGATATTTCTGGCAACGGAGTTCGTACATGCTAGCTTATAGTAACAATAAGAAATGGGTCAATATCAGAATTTCAAAAGATCGCAAAGGTTTTTAAAACCTAGGAGTACACCAATCATCACTTTAATTAATACAATATGTTATATTATAGATTACTAGATCAAAGAACAATCCCCATGCAAACGACTAGTGGTAATGATTACGACTAATAAACCACAACGAACGCAGATACGATTCCAGGACCCTGACTGTCGTGATGATTGTCAGTATAGTACTGGCGTATTTCATAAAGTAATTCTTCTAATTCATTTCTAGTCACTGCCGCCATCCCCACATTTTTTCTATATCGCCATCGCCACATCGACCGCAAATTACTGGCCAGATATCCGATGCCCTCACTCAGTTCCGCTTTTCCTCATCCAGTCCTCCACCAGCTGAACCTTTCGCAAGTCTCGGTCATCGGGCCGAAGGCGTCCTACGCTACGGCTTGCCGAGACGCGTCTCTCACCCAAGAACTCGTCTGCCTCCAACGGGCCATCGGTTCTGGCGACATTACGTTGACAGCGCCCACTGGCCCTTCAACTTGCTGATCCGGCGGGCTATGTCGGTACGTTTAGTTCTCTTATGGATTAAATCATTTCTGATCTTATCCCTAAGAGAGAACCCCTAAGTATAGCTCGCTCCATTGCGCGTTGAGCTGGACTTTGAACTCTGTGAACCAATCCCGCAGTCCGTGTCCCCATGTCTCAGCTGCGGTATGTAAGTACGGGTAGGACGCATTGCTCAAAAGACTTTGTCTTCTAAGCATTGCGGAATCGTCGACGTGAAGACCTGACGTAACTTGCCGAATGCCGCCCCACTAGGTTCCATAACATAATAATTTTTATACGACCATTTTTAAAGTAACCGATCAATATTTCTTTCAGAATTAATGGTAATTCTTTCAGAGATTATTATTTTTATCATTTTATTTTTCATTTGATGCAAAAATGGAATACTCTTGTTATATTGCTGTAACATTGTGCAAATTTGTATTTGTTCTTGTATCCGCCAACGTTACATAAATCACAAGATTAATGACTTTCAGAGCCTGGAGAACACAAGTCGTGGAGTAGACATCGATTTTTTACAAATGTCGGACAAATGCCTCCTTGGACTTTTCTATCGGGCTTTATTTAGTTCTTCGAGAGATTTTAACTGGTCACTAGTGGAATCCCAAATCTCAGTTTTTTTAAAATATATCTATCATCAGCTCATTAAACGTCCCCACCGAGGGGCACGAGCCTACCGGTGGATTACACGGCCTTAGTAGTCCACGCGGGCCAGTCAGTGCGTGATTGGACGACTTCACAGCTCACAACCTTCCCGAAATCTCTTCGCAATGGTGCATGAAGGTTTCCCTCCACGATGTTCCTTCACCGTAAGAGCGTCAGATAACGTACATTTATTTTCCGAAAATTCAAAAAACACATTGGTACTTTGTGGGATTGACCGTCACCCTCCCCGGTAGGAGAGGCCGACAGGCCAAAAACCATTGAGCCAAACCGACCGCTCCAAGTAAATATAATTGTATTATAAATAAACCTTTGAAACACATATTTGACAGGGCGTCGTCTAATTAAATCACTAACTAATTGAAAATCTGCGTTATGTCAATTACTGCGACATATTGACAGGGGCGTCTAATTAAACTACAATTGAAAATCTGCGGTTACACCGCTTAAGGAGATGAGACTTGAATTTAAATTGAATTATTTAAGTTTTAATGGAATAAGGTATATTAGTTGAATGCTTTGGTTTCAGTGAAGTGTCGGGAATATTATATTGAGGGATATAATATTTCTTGCATTTATAAGTAAGCGGTCGTACGTAGCATGGGTGGAAACTCACAACACACAATACATGAACCAATTGTCTACGAGCGTGCTTCATTGAAGCGGATACTAGAAAAACTTTCATTTTTTTAAGTTTTTACATTCTGCCAGTCATGCAGAATCTAGTCCCTGTCTTACCGTAGGATCCTGTAAATGTTTGATAGGGATTACCTACAAATAAGTCGTTATCTAAACCGTTTTTCCTTCACCGTAAGAGCGTCGGATAACGTACATATAATTTCGAAAATTTGAAAACACATTGGTACGTGTCGGGATTTGAACCTCGGCTCTTCCGGTAGGAGGGCGACAGTCTACACCATTGAGCCACCGACACTCTCTTGAGCCACCGACGCTCTCTTTACTCCATCGTTTTTAAATTGACAAAGTCTTATCCCTGTTTTATCCATTTGGTGGTATAAGTAATCAAAATCCTATATTAGCGGCTGCCTACGTCATAACATCTACCTGCATGCTAAATTTCAGCCCGATCCATCCAATCACCAGTGGTGTGGGCTGTGCGTTGATAGATCACTATTTTAGTCAATAAGGTACTATTTAATTATATATATTTAGATTCTCTATATAAAAAAGATTGTCATGAGTAATGACATATTAGTCAATTGAATCATACTTATTACGAGGCATCTTCAAGAAATACTCCAGCGGAACAATTAAGCGAAGGCCATTCTGCCTATAAATTACACTGTTGCATTAGCAAGACATCTCGTTGAATGCTTAAGCTAAATGATTGTAGTTCCTCCTCGAATAAAGTATATCAGAGCGTAATATCCGGCGCTAAGTGCACCGGCGCGTCGCGTGCGAGCGCGCGCTTTGGACGATCCGGCGCTTCCAGAATATTCTACTTTTGACGGTTGCAAGTAGGGTTGCCACCTTTTATCTTTGCATTTAAAGTACATTGGTAAAGGCAAGAAAAAAAGTATACAGTATAAAAAACAAGTAGTATTAGTCTATGTTTTAAACAAATAGTATTAGTATATATGTTTTAAATAAGTCTCTTTAAAACAAAACAAGTAGTATTAGTCTATGTTCTAAACAAGTAGTATTAGTATATATGTTTTAAATAAGTATCTTTAAAACAACAAACAAGTATCAACACTAAACTAATCGGTAAATTTCGTATAATGAAAAATACATACGACTTCAATCAATTTTTTATTTATTTAAGAATTTTCTCATACTTTACGTAGAGTACAATTACCTTAAATGACGTACAATGCTTTATTATAAAGTGCGAGTGGCAATCCTTTTTGCAAGGGTTGCAAGCATAGATATAAAGCGTAGAGCGCTAATTCTAAATCTGTAGTTGCAAGTTATAAAAGAATGGATGGTTTTCGCAGTTTGTTTCTTACAGAATGCTCTACGTATAAGATGTCGGTTGCAAGTTGTAAAAGCATCCATTCATGTTTTTTTTTCGTTGATAATATACATGATTCATGTGGTATAACAGTTTAGATTGAGTTAGGAAAATTAAAAGAGCCTGAGTATTAAATAATATATATCCACTGACATTGACACAGCGCCATCTAGCCCCAAGTTAAGCGTGAAGCCTGTATTATGGGTACTATACAACGGATAAACATACTTATATAGTTATATACATTTTTTTGTCAATACATATATATTATACATAGAAAACACCCAGACTATTACAAACTGACATGTTCATGCACACAAATATTTTTACAGCCCGGGAATCGAACCCGGAACCATATAAATATTTATTATGCATGAAGAAACAAATGATAATTTTAATATTGCAAACAGACACAAGTTTATTTATGTATAGACTATTTGATGATTAAAGTATTTTGCTCATTCTTTGCATGTTCACGTCAAATGAATTACTGTCTGCCGACGTTGCGCTTTGGGACATAAAGATCATAATACTCCAGCTCATTAGCACTCAGCTTGCTTGTGGATTCCCTTTGCTAGATAAAATACTAGTGTTCGTAACAATTTAACTAACTGATAGCTGAATGTAAAATGGCGGCAGAAGTTACTTGTAATTCGAATAGTCTTACTTGGTTACGGTCATTTTGTAATGTATTTCGGGTGTTCCTAATTATCATTGTGTATGTATTTACAAAAAAAGTATATAAGTATATTTATGAATTGTTTAGTCCCCATATTACAGGCTCTATACTAAGTGGTGCCGAGTGAGTGCCTTAGGATTTTCAAACTTAAAATATCTTTATTCGAATAAATCTTTTACAGAGAACATTAGAAACTAAAATTTACATAAAACCTTACATATTTTTCTGACAGCTAACGCCATCTTTTCTATAGATTATTGAGAATATAATTTTGTTATTTACAATATTACATTCATAAAACCATTTACGGGTATAAATTAAGGTTACTAATGAATTACCCTAAATAATCTTAACAGCAAGAGACTAAGCGCTGAGATTATTTCGCAACTTCATCTGATTGTTTTAAATCTAAATATTACAAGCCAACTTTACAATAAAATGATTGCGATTTTTTTCTAGTTTTGTTAAAAAACAGATTTGTAAAACGAACAAAATTTGGACTCAACGTATCTAATCACTAAATAGAAACACAAGTATATCGTTAGTGGCGTGTCTCCATCGTTATTTTCCTAAAATGTTTGTTAGTACCAATTTGCAGTTAACTGTTCCATGAATGCACAGTTACGTAACGAAGTTTTACAAGTAATTTCACCAAGTTATATTCAATAAGATAACTTTTCATATCATGTCTTTTCACGTAGATCATACCCTTTCTTATATACTTCCACATTGAAATCCTTATCTTGTTTTAGGAAAACATTTTTGGCGAACGACCATATTTTATTAAATTATTATTTATTTATAATTACCATACAAAAGATTATTACAATATTTTTTATCAAATCCCGTACAAAAACCACTTAGATTCGTAGTGACGGGATTTTGAAAATAACGCAAATAAATATTAAACTAAAATAACACAATATGATGTGCGGTCAGGAATCAAAGGGTAGTAAAAATAAACATCATTAGTGTGTATACTCTTATCTACTTGCCCTGCGTGTAATATTATTTTGAAATAAAAAAAAATATATTTTTCTAGTTTAATAGCCCCCGACCTTGTAAGCATTATTATAACTAATGCAAAAAATTTTTTGAGAATCGGTTTATTCAAAACAATACCTTGTCGTTCCTACTCTCATGTAAAAGAATTAAAGTCCGAAATTACAAAGTTGAGATGTTTCCTTTATATGTTAATATAAAGGAAAGATCTCAACTTTGTTATTCGGTTTAAAAAGTACACAACTCAACAAAAAAAAATACTCTAATGAAGCGATGTGCGCCAAAAATGTTAAAAAAAACACGTCAAAACAATTAAGCCCAAACAGTGCGCCGAATACCGTGCCATTTAGTTAGTCACCGCGAAAATAGACGTAATAGTTGAGAATATTTGTCTCTTCAGTGTTGGCAGCGGATTTTTGCAAATTCGTACACTGTTCGTTTTGGAATGGTGATATGTACAGGTCAAAGCTCCTGAAGCCCTTTTTTACAAGTATCAAAATTCATTTTTGTTCATAACTATGGTAGTTTACATTTTTTTAATAAATAAACAAAGTTTGATGGTATTTCGGAACACAATCAGGCATATCTTGTTCGAACCTGTGCAATGAGTAGTGGTTTTTTTTTCGTTGATGTAATGCCTTAGGGAGTAAATGATATTTAATAATCTAAATAAAGACTGCAAATCCTGTCGTGTACTTTTGTCATAGGATTGTTCTCTAGTTATAAGCTATCATCGTACTTCTCTTGTAATTCTTACAAACGTGACTTGAGATGATCTGTTGTACCAAATAAATAAATAAAAATAAAGCAAACTATGTACTTTTTCATCATGCATTGTAGAAGGCTGGTTTCAATACAGCCAAGTATCGAATGCAAAGAAAAAAGAATTTATTTGTTTGTTTATAGGTATACCAACAGTACATAATAATATACTTAATAAGAAAATCTCCAAATGTTTAATGTTCTAGTATATGCAAATGACAGGCATATACATCATACTTTAGTAACAAAGCAACTAAATAGAACATGATTTAATATTAACAATATAAAAATAAAACTACTGAACTAAGACTTTGAATTTCTGGTAGGAGGCGTGGAAAATATCAATTTCTGGGCAAAAATTCATTCGAAATAAAGCCCTAAAAGTGTTTCTGGGAACCTAGCATGGCGTAAAAGTTTTATTACAACGGCGTGCAATCGTTACAATTTCATAAACGTGAACTGAGTCCGTTATGAATGCTCCCGCTCGTTATTAGTTAAATCGTGACTGTGTCAATCTTCAATTACCGCTGCGGCGTTAAAAACTCTGGAGTTTTGAGTTTTATTTAAATTTGAATAAAGTTGCTTTTATGATGTTCACTTGTGTGGTATATTTGCGTATGGCTTGTATATTTGAATGAATGTCAGTGGATATTTATTTATTATTTGAATAGTAAGTAAAAGGAGTGAGCGTCGGTGGCTTATTGGTGTGGGTTGTTGCCTTCCGATCTGAAGGATTCAAGTTCAAATCCCGCAACGCACCGATGTATTTCCGAACGTTTATCTGATAAATCACTATTTCACGCGACCTAATGGATTTAGGTGCAGTTATAGTAAATTGTGTGAACGTCGGTAGCTCATTGATGTGGAATGTTGCCTTTCGCTTTGAAGGGTTGCAGATTCAAATTCCGCTGCGTAACAACATCTTTTTGAATTTTTGAAATTATTTGTACGACATTTTTATAGTGAAGAAACATTGAGGAAACCTACACACCTGTAAAGAAATTTAAAAGTTGTGCGTGAAGTTATCCAATCCTCACTAGGTCCGCGATGACGATCAAAGCCTATACACCCGTTACGGGTAGACTCGTAAAAATATATTAAATCATAGTATGCAGAAGTTAGAAGAAGTCCCTCAAAAGTGTTACTGTCGCTGTTCGCGGAACCTCAGGCACATCAGAAGTAAGGTCACTTATAGCTTCTAATACACTTCGTACAGTGACTTCCGTCACAAAAACGTGCATAGCACCCTAATTTCTCAATGCGTCATATTTGAAATAAAAAAAAACATGAGAAACAAAAAAAAATGCACCGTCCTCAGAACCGTTTCAAGTAAACACGTGCCATGTAACTTAAGCCTAACATGACACAATTTATGTATAACGTGAACTAAGATACGTCCGTTGCAAATCTCGCGGAACACGCTTGGCACAGGCCCAGCGGAACAAATCACCTTCGCGGATCGTTTGTTTGCACGTTTGTTCCAACCGTACCTGCTCTCAGCCATGAAATATCTCACGTGTGATGTTTCACTTGTCTTAGTTTTACAATTGTATCGTTTCTTGAGTTTATGTTTATAAATTTAATCTATGAAATCTATCAAAATATGAATCAGTGTTGCTTCAGTTAAATACTGCCACGGCACACTTAAATAAAGTTGATGCAAACGACACAACTGCTTATGATTATGTATTCGAGGGCTGGGTTTTGTCTATGTATATAATATGTATGTATTTACAAAAAAAAGTAGAAAGTTTCTTTATTCTTTGTTTAGTATCTATATTAGGCTAATGCTAATTTTGAGGCTAGATAACGCTGTGTGAATGTCTTCTTCTTGTCGAGTCGATATGAATTCACAAGTTAAATATGGTAATGCGACCAATATCGGGCCAGAATGAATGTCTGTGGATATTTATTACATTACATTTATTTCCTCACTATTGCTAGTTAGTGCTAGAAAAATAGACATGAACTTGTGTTGTGAATATGACATGGTTTATCTCTGTGATCGTGACATGTTGGTCCTAAACTTTTTAAGTGTGTAAGCAAGGTATCTTCAATTACGAGCAAATATATATTTGTCTTTTCTGCAAGTTTTTTATTTATTTAAAAAGGGGCAAAATATATTTTTTATTTCTTCTTTATGAAAATAGGCAAATGAGCTGTCAATCTGTCATTTCTAAATATTGCAATTCCAGAGGTCCCAGAATGCATTTACGCTAGATAATGCGTTGGACTGAACCCTGGTACTTAACTGTTAGAATCAAGGCCTCCGCGATAATGAATCCATAATTTCCACGCTTGGCATGTCAATGTCATAATCCATTAATTCAATTTCGTCTCACAAAAAGCACTTATATCGTGACAGGCGGGTTAAAGAATTTGAAATGTGTGTTTTGTTGGAAAAATCTTATCAGGTATATTATGTACTGCGAATGTAATTATATAAGACACATTCGGGTCTGAAATGAGTAACTGATTTTTATTGTGACTAATATATCCCCTTTATTGTTCATAAACTAGCTATTGCCCACGGCAATTTTCGCCTTTTTCTTAGTGACAAATAGTTCACATACCATTCTTTAGCTATTTACTTTGAAAATAGTGGAATTGTCCATTCAAACGTACACCCCCATTTTAAATAACTTGAGGGTAGTAAGAAACTAGCCTTTATCAATCTACATCCTTTCAACTCTCTCCACTTGTAAAATCATGTCAATTCGTTGCTCCGTTTTGGCGTGAAACACGAACAACCAGACGGAAATATACATACACTAATATAAGTATGGATGTATCGAGATGCCCATATCTTGAGTACGTCGTAACTTCACCTTTACTTTGCCTGAAAGGTCAAGAGTGTAATCGTAAATGCTTAAACTATAAAACCAGAACGAAGATGTTTACTGAAAATCGATAGAGTTTTATCTGCAGGGAACTAATTACTTTCGTGGAACATTTTATTTGCGCTCCGAGCTTACACGATGGAAACCAACCTCACTAGAGATAAATATCGAATCTCTCACACGAGGTGTTTTCTTGTTATTTGTAATTTTAAGTGGTAATTCTAGAAATTGTAAAAGATGTAATTTGGAGCGTCGTTGGCTCAATGGTGTGGACTGTTGCCCTCCTACCGGGAGGGCTGAGGTTTAAATCCCGCCACGTACCAATGTGTTTTCGAAATTTCGAGATTATATATACGTTATCCGACGCTCTTATGCTGAAGGAAAACATCGTGAGGAAACCTGCGCACGCCTGCAAAGAGATTCAAAGGTTGTGCTTGAAGTCATCCAATCCGCACTGGGCCCCGCGTGGACGATTAAGGCCTAAACACCCTATACGGGTAGCTCGTGTCACTCGGTGGGGACGTTTGATGACATGATAGTGATGATGATTGGCTTTTGTAACGTACTTTAGATCTGAATGTAAATATTAGCATCACCTCCACGACGGTAGCGAAACGGCAGAGCCGTACATATTTACTAACGTAGAATGTGTTGAAGTAAAGATTGGTAGGGTTCGGGCGTGTAGATTCAGAACCTTGGCTCATTAGATCCGATGTCTGTATCATAGCGCAAAACTTATGATGTCGTCTTGGCAACATTTTACAAGGAATGTTTTCAGTGGAATTTCTTTTTTTGCGAACATTTTTGAATCGTCAGTTAAACAATGTTCGACACAATATTCATAAATGAGACACGATGTGCTATATGTATATAAAATGTCCTCTTTATTACATTTTCTGTTGTTTTATTCCTATTTTATATATCTCTTTGGTCCTATCTGAAGGAGGCCGACTGTAAAATAAAATTGGAACCTTATCTCATCTTTTTCAAATGTTTCCGGTTTTGTTGTGTTTCGCGCTTAAAATGATTGGTAAAAATATTGGATACGGCGACTGAATTTCTTCACGTCACAAATAAGTAACTAAATAAGAGCTAACTTTCAAAATAAAATACTGGTGATACCGTCTCTTTCTATCACATGCTCGCAAAAGAGATAGACAGCTGCTAATAGCATGTTGTAGTTTATGTACCAACAAATTCTTGTAGCTGCATTATGGCAACATTCGCTTTATATAGATGAAAAGATTTAGCAAGTCAATTATCACTTGGTCCTTCGAGCCGGATAGATATAGGGGATCGCTACTTCGCAATCTACCCAACCTTTTTTCCGAGAAAAATGCACATAAATCATCGTGTGCGCAGCAATAAATAATTTCCATGCGAGTGGATACGCGCACTAAGCTTGTGTTATAACCCATAGAGGAACAAACTGGCTAGGTCATGCTCACTACATATTTCTCGATTCAAGTTTTTACTAGCCTATACAATGTTGGTATCTGCTGAACGCGTTAATCTTTCAGCGTCATAGATCCCTGTTTCAGAATACTTGAAAACATTTTCACTAGGTGGTAGACTCGATACTGAGTCGTCTAGGTAGGTACCATCGCTGTACCAGATATAGTTCCGTGAAATAGAAGTGATATGCACTATTATGTTTGATGACGAGATGATGGCACTGTAGCTAATAAAATTTCCTGGTCTAAGAGACCTGTAGCTAGTGAAATTTCCGAGAGACCTAACATCTGTTGTCTCGGGTGTCGGGCGCAGTGCGGCAATGAAAGAGCATATCTATCAATTGTTAATCTCCATCAATGCCACTCTGTCATGGTCAGGCGTATCACTTACTATCAGGTTAGCGTCCGTCGTGCACACTTTATAATATAAAACAAATATTACGTAGAACTCGAAAATGTAATATAAATGTCAAGTGTAACACAGGTTTATTTTATTTAACTAAGATAATGCTCTAGTTTCTTCTTAGTTGATTCATTCAACTAAGAAGAATTCAGAAAGTAACTTGGTAGTTACCCGTTTGTAAACGGTTGTTTAACTAGTAAACTTTCTTGCTTTTAATTAACTTTAAAAAGTACGCCATTTTTCCTCTTATAATATCAGGAAACTGCGAGCATGTTCAATTATGTATGGGTATTATAAATTAAAAATACAACCTTTAAAAAATATGCGTTTCTTCTATTTTCAATCATATTATAGTTCTAATACTTTACAAAAATATTTAATCCACGATCTGTGCTTTTGTATGGAATGTTTGTGTAAGTATAGGTATCGACTTCTGTCTTCAGCTTTTATTGAATAGAATGTGTATGTACCCACTGATTGTATTAATTTCTCATGAAAGTGACTGTATGGTTTTTAATGAGAAAAGAGAACGTAAATATTCTTTCAACATAAATTGTCTTTTTATTTTAAATTTCATTGCAACAGAATAAAAATACTTAGTCTAACATGATATAGAAGTAATGGATAAGATAAAGTAACGAATTCAAGTCTTCACTCATTTTAAAATTCGTGACGTTTGTCATTTGTTTCATGACATCATTTTAAAAATGGCGTGCTATCATATTTTTAGTACGACAGCGGTTAAGCTATTAGTCTGCCTTGATTAGTTTACCGAGCAAATGAGGACAATTGAGTTAACCTTCTCTTAATGTCACTTTGAAACGTTAACAGAATCGTACGGCACAAGAAGCATTTTGTTGAGAAGTCCATATAAATATTTAGATTAATTTATTATTTTCATAGCTTTGTGTGAAAGATGGGCTAGCGATCCATCTCATGGTAGTTTATGATAACATGCTTTCAGAAATATTAAGCATATTCAATTTTGTCACTTTCGTTTTCCTGATATATGCTGATGATAATGATGTCATGGGTTGGCTATCACCTTGTTGGCGGGTCATCGGCTGCACGAGCTGTTCTATTTAAATTCATCAAGAACGCTCTGCGCCTGACGCCCGAGAGAACAGATGTTAGGTCTTTTTATATCACTTATAAAAATAATCTTAAAAATTAAAAATAAAAATAATATAGCAAAGGTAATTTCACTAGCTACAGTGCCCTCATCCCAATATACAGAACTGCAAGACACTCCTTTTTTCACGGGATGATTTCTGGTACTGCAGTGGTACCTAGACGACTCAGTACCGAGTTTACCGCCTAGTAATTTAAATATCTTTTAAAACAAAAAATATGTGTTACACCGGGAACAGGAGTATTATTTTCATGTTTCAATATTTATTAAATTATTCGGCGCTAACCTCCTATCTATTTAGATTTAAAAACGATGTTTTTAAATTTTATAATTCAATTGCAGTTTTCTAGGGTAAGCATTGAAGTTTTAATATCTTTTACATCGTAAATGGCACTTGGCCCGCCGAATATTTAATCGTTCTATTAGTACTAGTATTAAAATAGACACGCATCTTAATGGAAATTGCATATTCAAAAGCTTAGGTAAAATTATCAAGCTTCGCCTACGCTCTTCGGGAGGTAAAAAAATCCACAAACCTGCAAACGGCCTTAATGACATATTACGCTTACGCGTATGCTTGACTCAGCTACGGTATAATCCTATGGGGTAATAGCACAGATTCACCAAACCTTTTCATCTTACAAAAAAAACTTTTAAGAATAATATGCATTATAAAACAGACCCATAGCTGTAAGCCTTATTTTCAAAAACATAGAATACTTACACTACCAAGTTTATACATATTGGAAGTACTAAAGTTTGCAAAAAAAAACATCGAGCTTTATACAAAACGTAACCATAATCCTATGACCTATCAACTAAGATATGGCAATAAACTAAATGTACCTACCTCGAAATTAACAATTTATCATGAAAGTCCATTTGCTATGTCAATAAAATTATACAACAAATTACCCGACTCACTAAAGAATGAAACAAACTGCAGGAAATTCACTAGAGAACTGAAACAATTACTAATAAATAAGAGATAATATAGTATAAAAGAATATTTAAGCGATGAGTTATAAAACTGTATTAAAGTAAGTATAATCCCACCAAAAACATTCTGTAAAAAATCTAGCCAAGTCTCGATGGAGCTGCTTGATTATCTCTAAAAAGTAATGAAATCAAGACAAAGACGTGCCAAGTCTAAGGTTCCTTACTGCAATAATTAATTATTATGGTTAATGTTGTGTGACTTGGCCGTTGAACATTCTTTATACGTTAGTGGCTTATATAGAAAGGATATAGTAAGGAAAGAAAGAAAGCTTTGTGTTTTCAGTGTTCCTTATAAACATTAAATTTATAGTTATGTTGTACTTTTAAAGTTTATTGTATTAATATATTATTATTATTTTTTGTTATAGATTGTTACCTTTAATATAAGATAAGATTTAAGAAAATTGTATCTATTATGTTTTTTATAGCTTAAGTAGAAATATTCATTTTTAATTTTATTTGTAAAACTAATAATAAATTAAGAAAAAGTGTCCTCAAAATTGCAGCACCCTTATTACAGGGTCTAAAATGTTTTGGTCCAACCAAACTACTGTACCTACATTTATAGAGCATTAAAGATTTGAGTATTGAGTATAGCGAAAAACCTTTGAAAACGTTATCAACATAAAATTACTTAGATTTCACCAAGTATATTATGTTAATGTGACTTAGTTCCAAATTCAGCAACTTTGTAATGAATAGAATCCACTCAAATTATGTGTTTGGAATTCTAAGTTAATGGCATATAGTCGTCTTAGTAATATGTAGCAAAAAATCGTAGCCAGCGTAGCATTATATTTTCGTAGCACCGCTACGTGTCTACGTGTTAGGGGTATTAAACATTTTTATTAGTAACGACAATATTAAAACCTAATTTGACCTTAATTTTATTAAAAAGAACGAGCATTAATCTTTGCATTTTTATATGAAAATGGACTAAAAAATACATAGTTTTCTAAGGTCTTGAGACATTATCATTTAGTAAAAACGACTTCACAAAGGAGTTTTACTTTGGGTTTTCCAATACTCTATCTCCCTCGTATGTGTCCCCGGCTTCATTTCCTTTAAAATAGTACTGGATGTTTACTTAATGAGAACACCCATTTTGTTTTCTATTGTATGTGTAAAGAGATATAGGTACATATTAAATCAATCAATAATACAAGAAGTTCGGTTGGTACACTTACTTTACAGTGCTTAGCTATTCAGCATATATACTCGGTTTAAATGTGATACTTGTCGCAAATCAGATAAACATTTTTTTATATGAATTTCATGGCAAAAATGTTGGCGACTCCTGCCGCAGACGGTTGTCAACCTTTTCTTTTATCGGTTTTAAAACCAATATTGACATTTTGATGGGGGGCGTAAATCTTTAGTTCACCGCGTTGTCTTAAAGGAATATTGTTAAGTCATCTTATGGGGCATTATCCCCTATTCCGCAGCGGCCAATGAGGAGTTATTTAGTGCATTTCAAACTATGCGTATTTTTAATATTACCAAACACATTAACCAAAAAGATTTTATTTAACCATGAACAACATATTTCAACATTTACTATTACATAATCAGCTCATTATACGTCCCAACCGAAGACAAGAGCCTACCCGAAAAGGGTGGCTTTAGTCGTCCACGCGGATTGGCCGACATCACGCACAACCATTTAAGTTTTGCGTTGGAGTGTGCAGGTGGTTTCGCGATGTTTTTATTTGCCAACACTGATTATTGCACTTGCTACAGCCTTAGGCTATGGGTTTGCAGTATCGATAGCTTTGAAAATGTGAAATATAGAAGTACAGTATATATTCAAGTACAGTGAATGTAAACGGTCTATTTGTTTCGAGGTTGAAAGAGTCCAATAAAATGATGGACTTTTATTTATCGATTCCAAAAAGGGAGGAGGATAACTTCTCGAATAAGAATCTTTAGGTTTCAAAAATTTTATTAAGGGCGCTCACTTGGCGGTAAGTGACACGCCTGACCATAACAAAGCGTCATTGATGGAGACCAACAACTGATAGACAGTTATTACTCTCTATCAATGCCACGTCCGTCAACCGAGACAATATATGTTGGGTCTCTTATACCGGTAATTTAGCTACAGTACCTTCACCCTGTAACACAGAAGTGTAAAATCACGCGACGACATCACTGCGGTGTTACCTAAACAACTCAGTACTGAGTCTACCACCTAGTAAAAAATACAAAAAAAAATGTATTTTATTAACATTTTTGTTTGAACTTTGATCTGAAAACTAAAAACACACTGACGGAGCATCCCACGTAATAAATAGGGACATTGGCCCAACTCCAAAGGCCATTGTTACCCGCCATCTCTGGAGTAACGCTGTCGCATCGAAACGATATCTTTGGGATATAGTATGTGGTTGCTCATGCATTGAATGTAAAATCAATTGCAATGTTTACTTGGCAAACACAGCTTTATTTGCTAATATAATGAACTATCTATACATGTATATACATGTGAAACTTTAAACTAATATGTCATGACCTAATGTACCCTGTTTCTATAAATAAAGTTTATTCTATCCTAAAGATATTATTGTGTCGGAAGACTAGAAAACTATTATAACCACTGATAAATATTATTAAAACTTTTTTTCTTAAACTTCTTCTTTATGTAAGCTGGCCTAGTATACTTTTTAGAATATTTTATAAAGTGTATAACATACTGCTATATTCAATTAGCAGATTGCTTGTGAGCGGGCATCATGGCATAGTGATATTGGCTTTTATCTTAAAACTTGTGTCAGACACTCATAAGATTACAATCATGAATCAATTAGTGTCTGCTTATCATTGAAATGAAATGAAAAAAATGAAATGAAATGAAAAATTTTATTCAATTAAGTCTTTACCAGACACTTTTGAATCGTCATTACCAATTTATTCACATTATATCCTTTTTGATGGTATTTCTTATTTTACTAGGTGGTAGACTCGGTACTGAGTCGTCTAGGTAGGTACCACCGCAGTGCCAGATATCTTCTGGTGAAATAGAAGGGTTTTGCACTTCTGTGTGTTCGGGTTGAGGTTACTGTATTGGTGCCTCAAGCACAGTGGAGTCTGAAGTAATGTGCTACCGTTCTTCTTTGACCAAGAACCAGTTTCTAGTACAACTGACTTCTTTAAAATTCAATGAAAATTCATTGAAAGTCGTTTCAATGTCAGGTCAATTTATTCAGAGTTGTGGAACCTTACAGAAGTAATGTCTCATTCCAAGATCAACGGTTCACGGGGCATAAAGCTGTTTTACGATCGTTTTAGTGGCATTAGAGTAGGTAAAGACTACGTTGGGACATTTACATGTTTTATTGCCGCGTGTTTGACACTTTTTTAGTATTTATTCTTATTTCGTTTTACTAAAAAGTAATCAATCGGACAACCCTCGTGATGATAAGTAGCATCTCAATAAGAAAAATCTCCCCCGATTATGAAACATTCCTCATGCCCCGTTCCTATTGCTTTTAGTGTGATTATATATAACTTATAGCCTTTCTCGATAAATGGGCAATCTAATACTGAAATCGGACCAGTAAGTAGTTTCTCAGATAAGCGTTCAAGCAAACAAACTCTTCCTTAAGCTTTATAATAATAGTATAGATTTTAACTCGCAGTGTACAATGATTTAATTCACTGTCACACTGTTAATCCTGGAATACAGCGATACCAAAATAAATGTTGTAGAAAGATGAGAAAGGTCACGTACAATATCCTGTATATGTAAAGGTAGATACGCCACCCGTGCCTCAAAAACGAACTACCAAAGCGAATACAGTTGTACGCTCTTTGTTTAGGTAAATGTACGCTCATTCGAAATATGTGTATGTAAGCTGTCGCTGTACTCGGAACACTTTTTATGGTTGTTTTGTGAGCATATCACGAATCTATACTTTTACATCATTGGTCGCGTAGAGTTACCCATAGGTCCTCACGATCGCCTTCAGCTAAGATTATTTATCTTTAATAAAAGTGTTTTGTATATACCTTTGTTTGGATCCTAAAACAATTATTATATTGTCGTCAACAGAGAAGGCTGATAAATATAATATTATACCTTTTAAACTCTGTTTAAAAGATAAAAGGGAAACAAAATATAATTACAATCGTTTTGTAGAAAGAACATGTGGGCGCTTGTTATGTCACAAACATAATAATATAGCTTTGATAGAAGAAATTTATTTTTGTCTTAAGCTTTCGCAATTTCCACCTACACAATTAAAGTTTAGGTACGGATGAAATCAGTGTCAGTGGCTCAATGGTGTGGACTGTTGCCCTCCTACCGGGAGTGCTGAGGTTCAAATCCCGCCACGTATCAATAACTTATCGAATTTTCGAAAAGTACTCGTACATGTACGCTCCGACGCTCTTACGGTGAAGGAAAACATCGTGAGGAAATCTGCGCACGCCTGCGAAGAGATTCAAAGGTTGTGCGTGAAGTCGTCTAATCCGCACTGGGCCCGCGGGGACGACGAGGGGGTTTCCTTATGATGTTTTCCTTCGCCGTAAGATCATAGTCTGGGTATTGCTATATATTTCTTAAGTAAATAAGTATATAAGTATGTTTATCCGTTATTTAGCACCCATACTCGTAGTAAAGGATAGATGCTTCATCATCAGCTCATTAAACGTCCCCACCGAGGGGCACAAGCCTACCCCGTATAGGGTGATTAGGCCTTAGTCGTCCACGCGGGCCCAGTGCGGATTGGACGACTTCACACACAACCTTCGAATCTCTTCGCAGGCGTGCATGAAGGTTTCCTCACGATGTTTTCCTTCACCGTAAGAGCGTCGGATAACGTACATATATTTTCGAAAATTCGAAAATACATTGGTACGTGTCGGGATTTGAACCTCAGCCCTCTCGGTAGGAAGGCGACAGTCCACACCACTGAGCCACCGACGCTCTATACGACGCGGATAGATGCTTAGTTTGGGGCTATTGAATGTTGGTGGATTTACTGTTAAACTTTAGTTGGAAAATAGACAATAAATAGCATATACTGAAAGGAACAATGTGTAAAGCTATAGATGAGGTTTTTGATTCAGTAGTTTCTGGGATATTGAATGAGACAAACACGCCAAATCCGTCCGTTTTGTAATTATTTTTAAATTTTCCATATCACAGGCTTGTGGTCTAAGCGACATAGTATTTGATCTATAGAGTTTGATAAAATAAATGAAAGCAGATGATTCGGTATATATATGTGCATGTGTTTTATCATTATTATTTCTCAAACTAAGCACCAGTAATCAATCATGTATTATGGCTGACTAGGTGGCAGACTAGGTACTGAGTAGTCTAGGTAGGTTGGCACCAGCGGTGGCTCACAGTGCCAGATATCTTCCCGTAAAATAAAAGTGTTATGTTTCGGGATGAGGGCACGGTAGGTAACTAGTAAAGTTTATTTTTTATTTTATTTTATTTTAACAGGGTGGCTTACAGCTATAGTTACATTAAACATATAAAATAAAGATAACAATAAAGCGCCAATAACAAACCACAGGTAATGTTTAAATAACCAAAATAAGCGGTCAAATCAAACAATAAAAATATAATTGTGAATGCCTCAGCAAATACATATATAAATGTATACATATATAATACATCACATACATATAAATATTAAAATACTCGCTAAAATACAAATAAACCTATATACTCCAAAATATACATACATACACATTTCAATAATTTACCATTATATCTTAACATATATATTTATTAATATTTCAAACAATGCGGATAAAATTATAAATTTGTATGCTCTGGGAAGAGGGAGAACCCTCGAAACTGCAGAACTAACCACTGACAGACTTCCAGTGTGTAAGTCAATTACTTAAAGATTGTGTTGAATTACCATGTTTAAGAGACCTAACATCTGATGTCTCGGGTGTCGGACGCAGTGTGCCGTCGATGGAGAATAATAACTATCTATCAGTTGTTTATTTCCTTCACTGCCACTCTGTCATAGTCGGGCGTATCACTTACCATCAGGTGAGCATCCTGACAGTACTGTACACTTTGTAACATAAAAACAACAGAATTGACCCACATATGTTAAGTGATATAGGCAACAGTATCATAGAAAACAATGCCAATGCCACGCAGTCATAGTCGGGCGTATCACTTACCATCAGGTGAGCGTCCTTGCAGTCCTGTACAATTTGTAACATAATAAAAACAATGGAATGGACCTATATATATATTAAGTACTCGTACTATAGCAACAGTATCAAAGAAAACGATGTTAATAACCCACATCCGAGCTCTCCAGCCTCGTTCCGGGGAATATCGGCTGCACGCCGACTGTGGTGTGATGCGAACCAGCCTGATAGTTTACGTAAACCGAAATGATAAGTTTGATCGAGCTCAAGCTCGTCAAAGTTGCGGTAGCTTGTAGTCTATGTTAAATGGGAAAGTAATAAATATTGATTTTGATTATTATATCGCCGTCTCTGTTGATATATTTACTTTGACTAGCATGAAGAGTTTTTTCAATCAATCAGCCCACCATCGTCCATTGCTGAGCATAGCCTGCTTTAATGAGCGCCACCAATGGTCAATCCCAATTCAGTACAAAAATTGTTGTGTGCATGAACATGTCTGTTTGTTTTGGTCTGGGTGTTTCTATGTATTGTATGTATCTACAAAAAAAAGTGTATACAATTATGTTTATCCGTTGTTTAGTACCCATAATACAGGCTTCACGCATAACCTCGGGTAGATAGTGCTGTGGATCATCATCATCAGCTCATGAAACGATCCCACCGGGGCACGAGCTTACCCGTATAGGGTTATTAGGCCTTAGTCGTCCACGCGGCCCAGTGCGGTTGGACGACTTCACACACAACCTTCGAATCTCTTCGCAGGCGTGCATGAAGGTTTCCTCACAATGTTTTCCTTCACCGTATATATTTTTATTTTTATATTTGCTAGTTTTTCTTTTAAGCAAGGCACGCTTCGCCATTGTTTGTTTTAGATCCATAAGTGGTCACCTACTTTTTCTTAGACAGCTTCAGCAATGTCTGAACAAAAATCGCTTATAATCAGCTAAAAAGGATTACTTTGAACTGGTTACTGATTCAAAGTTTTTATTCCAATTCGAAGCACAAGAGGTGATCTATTAAATCCAGACATCGGACAATCCCTTGTAAACCCTATCAAAGCTTTTTATAATTAGAAGAATCGAAAATGTCATTTATCAAAAAGTCGGATAACTCTAATTGACCGGCGGCAGATCAACAAATTTTCAATAGAATTTAATTTAAAAAATGCTTTGTTATCGTAATTCGTATATAAAATATCTTATGTAAGTTAAACCTATAGAAAATAACATAATAACTTTTGTCATAATAAATATATAATATATAATAGAGCGTCGGTGGCTCAGTGGTGTGGACTGTCGCCTTCCTACCGGGAGGGCTGAGGTTCAAATCCCGACACGTACCAATGTATTTTCGAATTTTCGAAAATATATGTACGTTATCCGACGCTCTTACGGTGAAGGAAAACATCGTGAGGAAACCTTCATGCACGCCTGCGAAGAGATTCGAAGGTTGTGTGTGAAGTCGTCCAATCCGCACTGGGCCCGCGTGGACGACTAAGGCCTAATCACCCTATACGGGTAGGCTCGTGCCCCTCGGTGGGGACGTTTAATGAGCTGATGATGATGATTATGATGAAATATGACAAGTATATACAGGTATAGGTCGTTTTATTTTTTTATTATTAATGGGTTTGGCCTCAGTCTCGCCTGATGGTAAGCGATGACGAGGCCTATGATGGTACGTTTCAGGAAAATGGCAAAAAATGACAACTTAATATGTAGTTTAATAAAACATTTTTTTCTCTCATTTTTTGCATTATACGAACGACTCCCAGATCATGCAGCGGCCTCTCAAGAAGTGAGACGTCAGCCCTCCTTGTTTTGAAAAAGACTCCGTATAGTTTGGACTGTACCGCTTATGATGAAGGTTCAAACCAACAAAATCATTATAGGTAACATGACGTCAAAAATATAAAAATAGAATAAAAATAAGATTGTCAGCGATTCCTGCCAGCAATTGTTAAGCCTACGTTGAAACGTTTCGAATACAAATTGTGCGATATTTTGTTTAGTTTAATCCCATATGCGTATCGGAACACGTGCCATAGTTTTTTCATCCGCTTTTTACCGCAATAGGTTTTACCTCTTTTATTTATTTTACTGTCGGAATTTTAATTCGAGTACATTTTTAACATACGTACTCACAAAAAATACAACGTTTACACAATTTGGGAAATGATTTTTTATATTAAATGTACTGACTACTCCGGTTTCTGAATGGTAAGTGGCACACCTGCCTTTAACAGATGCAGCGTTAAAGGAAACAATCGATTTGATTGGTCAAAAGGCCGCCAACGTATCTTGTAGCTCTTCTCGAACTGCAAATGTCCATGGGCGGCAGTATTAATTTTCCATAAGATTATCTGTTAGCTTGTTTACCCCTATCATTAAAAAAAAGGAAATTACCCGTATATGGTGATTAGGCCTTAGTCATCCACGCGGGCCCAGTGCAGGTTGGACGACTTCACACACAACCTTTGAATCTCTTCGCAGGCGTGCATGAAGGTTTCCTCACGATGTTTTCCTTCAACGTAAGAGCGTCGAATAACGTACATATATTTTCGAAAATTCGAAAACACATTGGTACGTGTCGGGATTTGAACCTCAGCCCTCCCGGTAGGAAGGCGACAGTCCACACCATTGAGCCACCAACGCTCTCAATTAGAAATTGTATTAGAATAGGTGAAGTATTTTTTTACATGCTTATTTGACTTTGACCCGAGTAAAGATCGTCTATTTGCACTATTTTCTTAGCTACCGCTTTGTTCATAAATAAAGCTGTGCTCCTTAAAAAAATGTAATCCAAGAAAAGCTCACCTTAATTAATTAGTCGTCAGATCCTTGCGTGTTATAATATTTTCTCCTAATAATCCTCTCATTAGGCCAAACGTCGGAAATATACAATGAATGCTATCTTCCTGCTTGTGTAACATTTTCAGATATTTTCCTCTTGGAAGACAAGAAGCCTAATTATCCTGATTGCGCTAATTTCATATATCTTTATCTAAACCTTATATTATAATTAACTAATTATGTCAATATTTGTTTACCATTAGAAAATATTGCTATTAAATTGACGAGCCATTTGGTATTTATAGCGGTTGAGACGTCGGCTGCTACACCAAGGGTTCGATACAAGTAGTACAGTACAAACATTTGTGTGCATGAACATGTCTGCTACCAACGCAACGAGTTTGTTACCAACACAACGACTTTGTTACCAACACAACGAATTTGTTACCAAAACAACAAGATTGTTACCAACACATCAAGTTTGTAACCAACATAACGAGATTGTTACCATCACAACGAGTTTGTTACCAACGCAACGAGTTTGTTACCAACACAAAGAGTTTGTTACTAACACGTCGAGTTTGTTACCAACACAAAGAGTGTATCACGAACTCAACGAGTTTGTTACCAATACAACGAGTTTGTTACTAACACAACCAGTTTGTGACCATCACAATAAATTTGTCACCAACACAAAAAATGTGTTACCAACACAACAAGTTTCATACCAACGCAACGAGTTTATTACCAACACAACCACTTTGTTACCAAAACATCGTTTGTTACCAACACGACGATTTTGTTACCAACTTAACGAGTTCGTTACCAACTTTTAAAAGGTAGATTAAAAGAGAAATGTACATTGGATTTTTAGGCATTTGATAACTTCACTAACTGGGCAAAAATTGCCCCTTTTCTGTCATTATGGTCAAGCTGGCTCATTTTGCAAGATATTAAAGAAGCAAATTAAAGATGTTTTTTCCGGAACAAAATTAGTTACTATATACAATATGAATTTCTAATTGAGAGCGTCCGTGGCTCAGTGGCGTGGACTGTCGCCTTCCTACCGGGAGGGCTTGGGTTCAAATCCCGACACGTACCAATGTATTTTCGAATTTTCGAAAAATATGTACGTTATTCGACGCTCTTACGGTGAAGTAAAACGGACGTTTATGAGCTGATGATGATGTTGATGATGATGATACAATATGAAGAACATAAATCCTATTTGTATGAAATATAGTAATCCTTAATCAAACTATTTTACTATTCAGTGCTATTATGTTTGCTTCAGACATCATACATTGTTTAGGCTGTAATTAACAAGAATGATACTTACCGAGGCCAGATATCATTCACATGTTTCCAGCGAATTTGTCACGTCGCGGGAAGTGCTGTAATTATTTGTGTTTGTACATTTGTATATTTGCCGAACCATGAAACTGTAGGGAGGATAATTCGTGTTAAAATATAGTAACATTAGAAACGATGGCCGTTGGAGCAGGCGAGTTCTGGAGTGGAGATCACGCCTTGGCAAAGGTAGCATAGGACGCCCTCCGGCCCGATGGACCGATGACTTGCGAAAGGTCGCTGGTAGAGGCTGCAAGAGAAAAGCGAAGGACCGGGATATCTGGCGCGAAATGGAGGAGACCTATGTCCAGCAGTGGACTACGATAGGTTGAAGAGAAGAAGAATAAGATAAGATAGTTACATACATAAAACGTGAAGTTGTTAACCGAAACATACAGATAAATTCATTCCAATAACATCGATAAAGAAATAAACATCAGTAGTTTCAACCCAATCTTCCTAAAGCTGAGTTGTGTGTCAAGGCCTTTTTCTTGCAGTGGGACGATATAGGCTGATGATGAAACATGGTATCCAAAAAATAAATAAAGAAAGCACGCAATGTAGGTATATATTTATGTATGTTTATCCGTTATTCAGTATCCATTAATACAGGCTCAATGCTTAGTTTGGGGCGAGATGGCGCTGTGTGAGTGTCTAAAGATATTCTTTTTATTTTTTGATATCATCATAATGGTATTAGAAACCTCAATACCTTTTTTAAGATCTACACATTGATACACCACACGTGGGGAGTACGATGAAAATAAAATTTTGTGTTTTAGTTCAACGTATGGGGAACCCCAAAATATGTTTTTTTAAGTTTCTTATTAAAACCTAATAGCCGTTCACAGAATACATATACTCGTGCATACAAAGTTTGAATAGTGTAGTGCTCATAGTTTCGGAGGAAAAATGGGTTGATATTCGGACTGACGGACAGACAGACAGACATCCACTCTGGACGAATCTATAAGGGTTCCGTAGTTTGCCAATTGGCTACGGAACCCTAAAAAGCTATACTCAGCAAAACGCACGTAATAACAAACTTAAGATGGTAGTTGATAACGACCCCCATATCTAAAATATGAAGTCTTTTCACGGGGCATATTATAATTATACCTAAATTACGTCCTCGAAATCATAAATATAAATATTTTAACTGTCAGAATTGGTTCTCACGAATGTTTGAATTGAACATCAATTCGTAATTCTCAGACCACGCGTAAGGGCGGGCGGTACGTGCGATTAATATTTATTATTTCACCCCTAAATTAAGGCGTTTGTTTTCACTTAGCGAATCATAATTTCATATTATATGAAGCGTAATGAGCTTCTCTAATGAACGTAATGTAATCTGATAGACATAACAATAGTCGTTATGCAATTAATTCTAAATGAAACAAATACGAAAAATATTAAATTAAAAGATGCGTGTAATTTTACCTACGTATTACCGTGCTCTGGCAAACATAAATAATAATAGTAAAATAAAATAAAATTAATGAATCTCATTCATTGAAAAGTAAGTGCTTTTGATTAACGTAATTTTTGTTAGCTTCAGTGGCTCAATGGTATGGACTGTTGCCCTCCTGCCGGGAGGGCTGAAATTCAAATCCCGCCACGTACCTGTGTTCTAGAATTTTCGAAATTATATGTACGTTATTCCGACGCTCTTACGGTGAAGGAAGACATCGCGAGGAAACCTGCGCACACCTGCGAATAAATTCAAAGGTTGTGTGTGAAGTCGGCCAACCCAAACTGGGCCCGCGTGGACGACTAAGGCCTAAACACCCTTACTGGTAGGCTCTTGCCTCTCGGCGGGGAAGTTTAATAAGCTGATGATGATGATGATTTTGATTTATTTCACCACTGCATCTATCATGTGCAGTCGTATTACTTACCAAAAGGTAAGCTAGCCGGTCCAAGACACTTCGTTACACAAATAAATAAAAACTTCAAAAATCAAAACATTTTTTAGTTGTTATTTTAATTTTGGAACATTTCTATGTCAGCTAATATAAATTAGCTGTGTTATTAGTAACACGATAAATTTATTTCAAATAAAAATTCGGCTCCCACGTGATATCGACAATCTCAAGTCGATTGTTCCTCATACAAAAATGTAGATTGCACAGCGGCAGGGAGATAGCAAATTAAAAGGTTCCCTCTAATTAGAATTCCAATTAATGCCGATTCCTTTGTGGCGTTCGAGCCGGCCCGCTGATGAGTAATGACTAAGTACCTAGTACAGTGACCATCGATTCAACAACGAACTGCACTATTTTATCGCCATTATACGACGCTCTTACGGTGAAGTAAAACAACGTGAGGAAACCTGCGCACGCCTACGAAGAGATTCAAAGGTTATCCGTAAAGTCTGGTAATCCGCACTGGGCCCGCGTGAACGACTGAGGCCTATACACTCTTTAAGGGTAGGCTCGTGTCCCTCGGTGGGGACGTATGATGGGCTGATGATGATGATGACTATTTTATAGTTCATCCTATTCAACCTATCGCAGTCCACTGCTGGACATAGGTCTCCCCCATTTTGCGCCAGATATCCCGGTCCTCCGCTTTGCTCATCCAGCCTCCACCAGCGACCTTTCCCAAGTCGTCGGTCCATCGGGCCGGAGGGCGTCCTAAGCTACGCTTGCCGAGACGCGGTCTCCACTCCGGAACTCGTCTGCTCCAACGGTTAAGGTTATTCAAATGATATTAGTTTTTCATTAAGTGTTTTAGCGTACAGAAATGTTGAACAATTTCAATGAAACATTTTAGATATTGTATTGTTTTTTCGACTAAATATTTAGGTGGTTATGCGTAGGCAACCATATTCGGGAAATTTCGTATAGTGCTATTTTTATAAAGCGATATTTGCGTTTCAAACCCACAATCCGGATTACGTATCTAACTCAACCACTGGACCGTAGACCGCGGAAACAAAAAATAATTCCGATACAATTAAGCATTGAAACCGAACACTATGTTGCAGGCACTTAATCATTTTCGCCTTTACGCGCTGCGTCAAGCCCTGTCAGCCGCATGACGTAGTGCAGGCTTTTTATGGCTTCGCTCTATATACGGGAGCTCGTGGATTGAGGGTTTTTAATAATATTCCGAGTAGGTTTCATGAAATTAGAATGAAATACTGAAAATCATTGTTTTAGTAGCCCATTTTTTATTGCTTTTATTTGAATTCCGTATTGAACCCGCGCGTGGTGGGTTGCATTCTCCCTTAAGGATATTATATTAACAGCCGACGGAAAAACGACAGGATAAGTTTAACGTGTCTGTTGTATGTCTGTCCGTGGCATAGTAGCTCAAAACGGAGGAACTTGTTTTACTTTGTGGTTTTACTTTTTTTCGGAATGGCAAAAGTCTTCTTACCCATGTTTGATGAAATTGGTCAAAGATGACCACCGCCATGAAATAGGGTTGTATATTTTTGCACAAACCTCTTAGTATGGTTTCATATACACACTTTTTATATTAAACCTATTCTAGGCATAGATACTTCTACTTCATGTAAATGAGACGTTTGTTTAAAAAAATTGTTAAATAAATATTTATTACGGTCGTGTACCGTTCTCTGATATAAATTATTTGCTTGGTTTATTTTGTTTGTCAAGTAGCAGTGAATTTAGTTCATAGTATAATTTTTCAGTTCAAAACTTTTATGATATATTTTAATATGACATATTCGTTCCAAATTGATTTTCATTTGATATGTCCTATCTCCAAAAAAAACCGAATTAAAAACCTCCCACTATCAATCAAAACGTCTGAATTCTAGTCAAGACCTAGCGTGAAATTTTTCATTTGTCTCCCAAAACACCAAAAACCGTAGTCACACGATTAAAGTTTTTCAGCCGGCCCCTGAAAGTGAAGCTTTTGGGGTACCTTTGATTTCTTTGTTCAGATCCACAGACCTGTTTTGCCAATAATACTTTAGTGTCTAGATTTTAGTGTTTTCAGCGTGTTTTGTTAACTTGATTCAAAGTCAAATCATATTCAACAACAAAATTTTAAAATAAAACTTACAATATGCACTTATTTACGTTGAAACCAAATGTAAATAAAATATTAAAACATTTAAAATACTTGGATGGACCGATGACTTGCGAAAGGTCGTTGGTGGAGACATTTGTAGTTGTTTTATAATAAGTAGAGACTGCGTCTCGGCAAGCGTAGCTTAGGACGCCCTCCGGCCCGATGGACCGATGACTTGCGAAAGGTCGTTGGTGGAGGCTGGATGAGAAAAGCGGAGGACCGGGATGTCTGGCGCAAAATGGGGGGGACATATGTCCAGTATTGGACTACGATAGGTTGAATAGGATAGGAAGTAAAACAAAAACCATTTTATTCATAAGAAACAAAAGCAAAAAGACCTCAAGTGTTTGGCCTATTAACTCATTGAACACTAGCAATACACAATAGAAAATCTTTGTGTCTGGCGCCTTAAGGCGTCATTGGCGGTCAAATGGCTTAAAAAACCAATGTGATTTTGATCCGTTAGTCAATAAAAGGGACAACCTTATTCCATAAATTATTTTTAAATTAGCCTCCATCATTCTCATTTCAATAATAATCCCCACCGAGGAGCATGAGCCCACCTATAAAGGTTGTATAGGCCTAGTTGTCCACGTGGGCCCAGTGCGGATTGGCCAACTTCACGCACAACCTTTGAATCACTTCGTAGGTGTGCGTTTCTTCATGACGTTTTCTTTTTCCATAAACACTTTTTGCCTTACACTGCACTCGTTTTTTTTAATTAATAAAATTACATCTACAGACTCATGTTCCGTACTCTGTTTAGTTTAAGATTATTTTGTAATTTAATTATTATAATATTATGTAAGTGCTCCGCGCATGGGGCCAAAAAATTGGTTAAAGGGGGAATGGGATAACAGTCAGAATTAAAATAACTAAATATTTACATTAGGTAAAGTAGGGGGGTGAATAATATAAAATAAAGCGAATAAATAACATCATAAATACTCTCTCTCTCTGTTTTATACTCTGTTACTGCACTCGTTAGCAAGCATTACTTGTAAGTGTATGTCTAGTCCTAATTAGTTAATAAAACTATTGAATTGAAATCTTTGCAGTCTTGAAATCAGGGAATAAGAAACTTATTGTATTGACGTATTTTAGACTATTTCCCTGGTAAGGAATATAACTCGAAAAATAGGTCGGATTGATCATTAACCTATTTACTGAATAAGGACCATCATATCCATTATATCCATATCCATTGACATTGACACAGCGCCATCTAGCCCCAAGTTAAGCGTGAAGCCTGTAGTATGGGTACTAAACAACGGATAAATATACTTAAATACATTTTTTCGTAAATACATTACATATCATACATAGAAAACACCCAGACCATTACAACAGGACATGTTCTGCATACAAATGTTGTACTGCCCGGGATCGAACCCGGAACCCTTGGTGTTGCAGCCGACCTCTCAACCGCAACACCAAATGGGTCGTCAAAATCATGAAGTCCTTTAGGAACAAATAAACGGTCAAATACTAAATACCGCACATTTGTAGTTGTTTTATAATAAGTAGCTTTAAGCATTCTTGTATTTCATTTTAAGATCTAATAATCCATTGATTTCCCACGATGAATGTAGTATACGCTCAAAATTAACTTGCAAATGCAAAACAAAGTACTTTCCGTAAAGCATATCTATGGGAAAATTGGGCCGTAACCCCGTACCGCTGTTTTAAATTCCCAATGTGTATATCTGGATATAAAAGACCACTCACTAAGGAAGTGGTTGAAACTGATGACTTAACGAGTCCTGCTTAGCACCGAATCATCTTTGTTTTCAAATAATTTGGTTCTTCCTTCATCGTCCGAACTGCAAGGCGTATTCTGATGAAATTCGCACAAAAAAGTTCGGTTCTTACTTTATCGTCCGAACTGCAAGGCAGTGGAATGACCTTCCTGCGTCTGTGTTTCCCGATACGTACAATTTAAAGGTTTTGCACTCAAATATTTTGTAAAAAAGGGGAAACAGATTCTTTCACTATGCATTTTCTCCGTAAAAATCGAGCCCACGACCCTGGACCACGCAGCGCTCTAAACTAAACGCCATTAGCATAAGTTAATGCGTTGAAATTCCAACGACTTCAACTCCGCCGCGTGTAAAAATAATCTCCATTATTTCAATGTAAGTTTACATTTTTATGTAAAATAAAAACAAACGATTCACATCTCATATTTGCTTTTTAATTACGTGAAAATTTTCAGAATATTAAAATGAAAATAGAATCTCTATGCATAGGGTTGCCAAATGTGTTTGATAGTTTTATTTAATAATATTATTTCAATACTATTTCATTTATATCATTTAAGAGATATACCAGGTATCCAGGGACCAGGTATCCTTAAAATAAATAATAAGACCTTCATTTATAATTTCACATTTTAAAGATTCAAAGTTATAATAAATTACATAACTAAATTGCACTCAGCGTGTTTTCCCTGCCTCTTATTGATTAATAAGTCACCTATGTAGCTAATTTTATACTAGTACGTAAAAAGCACTGATGTTCTAAAATGCATTACAGATTCAAATCACACATTAAAAAGGCCGACAACGCATTTCTGGGACCTGATGTCTTGCAAATGTTCATGGGCGGCGGTGTCACTTACCATCAGGTGAACCGTATGCTCGTTTGCCTCCTGTTCAATAAAAAAAAAACAAAAAAAGACACAGACAGAAAAAAAAAATTGATAGACCCAGTAATGTAAAACCTCAATATTCTACTTATTTACATTACAATACTTCAAAATCCAACAGCTTGTTTAACATGGTAGCTGCATGGTGGAAATAACTGTCTAATTGTGTATGTGTTTACTACGTAGTAGACTCGGTACTGAGTCTTCTAGATAGGTACCACCGCATTGCCAGATATCGTCCCGTGAAATAGAAGTTCTGGACTTCCGTGTTTCGGGATAAGGGCATTGTAGCTATTTAAATTACTGGATATAAGATACCTAACATCTGTTGGGTCTTTGGTGAAGGGTGCATTTTATCTGGGAATTTTTGCAGTTTTTAAGGTAGAGAGCTAAAATTTTTTTCCGAACTGTTTGTCCAAACAAAATCTTGTTTTTTTACTACTACTGCTGTTGGCCACAAATGGTCTTAAAAGCTTCACCCGGCAATATAAACAATGTCTTGTGAACATTTGTGTACATGAAAACGTACAACACATTTTCATGTACACAAACGTTCGTATTGAAGTTTCTCTGTTTAGTACGAGTGCGTGTGTACTAACAAAAAAGAATATACGTATGTGCGAATGTCAGCGTTTAAATTATTTTGAATTTAGAAAATCTCCACAGAGGCAGCCCTGCCGCCAGATGTTCGCGATCGCCGAAGCGCGTGCGCACAAATGCAATTTGAGCGGGAACTTTTATGCAGATTGTGGGACACGGGGTGCTTGTGCGTTTCGCGTTTTAGCGTTCCCTGCGCGTAGGGTTACCATATTTATTTATTCCGAGACGTACCAATGTGTTTTCAAATTTTCGAAAATATATGTACGTTATCCGACGCTCTTACGGTGAAGGAAAACATCGTGAGGAAACCTTCATGCGCGCCTGCGAAGAAATTCAAAGGTTGTGCGTGAAATCGTCCAATCCGCACTGGGCCCGCGTGGACGACTAAGGCCTAATCACCCTACTCGGGTAGGCTCGTGCCCCTCAGTGGGGATGTTTAATGAGCTGATAATGATGTAAGGTACACAAACACATTACTGTCAATGAAATTCATTGATAGTTTAAGAGCAGAAGGCTAGATAGCTATCCATATACAATATATAATTCACCCTAGTTTACAATAAATTTCTTGAACTAAAAATTGTAAACTAGGACATAAAAAAGTGTGTGCACAAAAATTTATTACAGCTATAATTATTTAATGTTAAGGTCGAAAAAGAAAGGGGAGAAAAATATAACGTAATGTGAAAACCATGCAAAAAATCTCAGTATTTGTCCTGGAATCTCAGATTTTTCGAGTTTTCTCATGGAGGATTGTGTAATCCTTATGATTTTTGAGGATTTTCAATGAACACAGGTTACATTAAAAGATCTCTTTTATCAAATAAAAAAATAAATCAAGTCGCCGACGACAACGAAAGATCTGTACATGTTGGAATGCTCGTTTTTAGGAAATTGCAGGGCTTTTCCACGAAAATTAAGCCTTTTTTCCGATTCGAGTTTTTCATCTGGTAACCCTACCCGTGCGGTGTGATTAAAATGTGTTCGTGTTTTGTTTCCAGGGAAATTATAGCCAGAGCGTTTTTCTGTTCATCACGATATATCGTTACGGATGAGCACCATGTTCATTTTAATAGGGTTGTGGTATCTATGCGACGACTCTTAAGGGTATTTTTGAGGTAACTTTGATTTTGCTATTGTCACCAGTCAGTGGGTGGACCGTGCTTTGACGACCCATCTTGTGTTATGGTTGAGATGTCGACTATAACATCAAGGGTTCCTGGTTCGATTCCTGGTCACTACATACATTTGTGTGTATATAGGTCTGGGTGTTTTATATGTATCATGTGTATGTGTTTAAAAAAAAAAGGATATAAGTATGTTTATCCGTTGTTTATTACGGGGTAATGCTTAGTTTGGTCAGTGGATTTTATATTTATTAAGACTAGTATGAATTTTATTTATTAATATTATTATTTAGATTCGACTATCTTCAAGATACTATGATATCTTATGTAAACATCAAATTATTGAAGACTGAGAGCCTCTGCGAGCCTCTGCCCGGTGAATCTGTGAAGGTAATCTGCGACCAACAGCGAAAAGTCCACATGAAAACAAACTTTATATTGTATTAATATTTTTTTAGTTTTATTTCGCCATGGAACACTCAGACATGCCACACCCATATAAATATCGAAGCAGAACAATGTATGCATAACACACACACACATGCTCATGCACACATACATACATATAGGTACAATTACTACTACCTTTCATGTCGTCGGTGGCTCAGTGGTGTGGACAGTCGCCTTCCTACCGGGAGGGCTGAGGTTCAAATCCCGACACGTACCAATGTATTTTTGAATTATCGAAAAATATATGTACGTTATCCGACGCTCTTACGTGTGAAGTCGTCCAATCCGCACTGGGCCCGCGTGGACGACTAAGGCCTAATCACCCTATACGGGTAGGCTCGTGCCCTCGGTGGGGACGTTTAATGAGCTGATGATGATGATGACTACCTTTCATGTAGTTGTTAATATTCGTATACAAAAACTGCATGTTAAAACGCAATAATAAATGGTCATTTTGAGGAGGAGCCAGTCTCTCATCACAGGATCACCACAAACGGGGCAGTTCAAACAAACAAAATTTGTATAAGTGTTATTTGAATAATTACATTTTTGTTTTTAATTATTTACTACCTTTCTCTTCAACCTGAACTATCAGCAGTCCGCTGGACATAGGTCGACCCCACTCTGCGGCAGATATCCCTGGTGGAGAGGTAACTGGATGAGAAATGCAGAGGACTGGGATGTCTAGTTTGGATAAAAAATACAGAAATATAATCCAGGCAGTACTATATTTTATCCATTTTACTTATCCAATAACGATTCACAAAGTATACGTTCTGACCTGTAATGACCTTGATCCCAAACCCATATTCAGGCGAATGTTTAAAAAACGCATACATTCACCAAAGTTTCTGACAAAAGCGCCGCCGTTGGAGCCTCAACACAAACACAGCTCCACAAACTCAAACGTAGAATCTGTCTGTCGTAAATCAAAAACTTCCGGAGCGGCTCAAGACGGAACCCGCGTCAAACTAGCGATTTTTTTATTGCCGGTATGTGATTTGAATATACGAACTGACGAGTTCGCGGACTGTTGTGCACGGAAGGCTTAGACAAGAAACATATATTTGGCATAGTAAAAGATTACATTTATCAACATGGACCTCAACAATAAACTAGATGAAGAATCACGAAAAAACGTCAACCAAAAAATGACCGAGCCCCATGACACTTTCGTATTTGGAACGTAAAATTATTCATTTGAATTTCGCCGTTAACGTGTCACAAAAGTACAAAATCAAAGGCACGATCACACTACTGTGTCATTATGACATGTAGCTAGCGACGTAATTATGAATGAAATTTCTCCCCAACTAAACGAAACGACTTTAGCCGCGGACACTTTTTGAGTATCTAGTTAGATTATTGATTTTCTAAGACATAGCCATACTTTTACAAAACACTAAATTGGTTAAAAAACAGAAGGCAAGAGGTTTTTTATGGAAATAATAATAAAAGTTTGTTTCAGACAACTTACAGCTAACTTAGAATATTTACTTTATCAGCAAAATAATACAACTAATTTTATAGAAATAACGGTGACGAAAACTAAAATAAAAACACTATCGCAGAAAAAATGAAAGAGTAGCCGCTACATGTTATATTTTCACTAACGAAAAAAAACGCCAGCATCTGCATTTTACAGACTCATATATATTACATATTCTTTTATCGTACTAAAGGTCGACTTAAATTCAAATATTGATCTTTTTCACGACATTGAACGTATGTTGGAACGCGTTCAAACAAAAAATAAAAGCACATACGTTTTACATTTCTATGCCCGCTAGTCTTGCAAGTGTACACGGGCGCGCCGGTGTTATTTACCATCAAATTAGTCGTCTTGCTCGCTCCCGGTATCACATAAAAAATTTTTTTTTCTTTATTTATCGAGCTTGTTCAATGGATGAACATGTCGCTCTATAACAAAAACATACATACTTGTATTTTAACATTACAAATAAATCACTTATATAAATTATCTATTAACAAAGCATACCTTAACAATTTTATATAAGTTACAAGCAAAATCTTACAAACGAAAAAAATAAAAAAGGTTATTTAAAGAAAAATATAACATTACTTTATATTACTAGGTGGTGACTCGATACTGAGTCATCTAGGTAGGTACCACCGCAGTGACAGATATCATCCCGTGAAACAGGAGTGTTACGCACTTTTGTGTTTCGGGATGAGGGCACTGTAGCTAGTGAAATTACCGGGTATAAGAGACCTAAAATCTGTTGTTTCGGGTGACGGGCGCAGTGCGGCATTGATAAAGAATAATAACTGTCTATCAGTTGTTGGTTTCCTTTAATGCCGCTCTGGCATGGTCTGGCGTATCACTTACCATCAGGTGAACGACCAGACCGTGAGGTGGTACACTTATAACATAAAAAAAACTCGGTGGTTGACTTGATACTGAGTCGTCTAGGTAGGTTGTACCACCGCAATGCCAGATATCATCCTGTGAAACAGGAGTGTTGTGCACTTTTGTCTTTTGGGATGAGGACACTGTAGCTAATGATATTACAGGGTATAGGAGACTTAACATCTGTGCGTCTAGTGTCGGTACGGCATTGACGGAGAATAATAACTATCAGTTGATGGTCTCCTTCAATGCCGCTCTGTCATAGTAAGGCGCACAGATTTCCCAATACAAGAGATGGGGCAAGCCGCGTTTAAAGTGCGACAAATGTAAGCTCAACGAGCATACACTGGCTACCAGTTTGCGCTCTGTGAGACGAGTCAAGACGCACGAATATTAGAAGAAATTACCGTTTTTTTTTTCAAAATGCCACTCTGTGCAATTGTAACATGTCATCATCGCAATGAATCAGTAAATTTACCGAGTAATAGAATAACTTTTCACATTAAGAACCGAAAAGAAATTGCGGTATTGGGACTGCCTATAAACTTGGCGGCTTGTCCAGTCTAATTGTATATTCGGATGTCTGTGGTAAGGCGTATCACTTACCATTATGTGAGCTTTGAACGTCCTGTACATTATAACATAAAGAAACATATAAAAAAGAAATAACTCAAATTTTCATATTTTCAGTTGCCAAAAAGACTGATTCGGCATCTGCATATTTTGCAAACTCATGAATATTACATTATTATTGAATCATACTGAAGGTCATATAATGTTCACATTACAGTTTAAACGCATGTGTTCACGCGTTGAAACTTAAAATGCAAAAGAACTACGTGTAGTATTTCTTACATTAAGGCCCGTATTAGTGGCGACCCATTTGGTGTTGCGGTTGAGAGGTCGACTGCAACAACAAGGGTTCCGGGTTCGATCCCCGGGCAGTACAAACATTTGTGTGCATGAAGATATCTGTTTGTAATGGTCTGGGTGTTTCTATGTATAATATGTATGTATTTCCAAAAAAAAGTATATAAGTATATTTATCCGTTGTTTAGTACCCATAATACAGGCTTCACGCTGAACTTGGGACTAGATGGCGCTGTGTGAATGTCAGTGGAAATTTATTATTAATTTAATTAAATTTATTATTATTAATTTATTAATTATAGGACGAGACTCAAGCGTTGATCTTTTCTTAATTAGACTTAGAAAGGGATGCCGCTATACAATGTATATATCGCTATCTCTTTCTAAGTGTATTTAAGTTAACGCTTGAGTCTTATTTTCAAATACGAGCCTAAGTATTTGTTCAGTTCATTATGTTCTTATAGAAAACCTTCTTTTAAGGGCTACAATATGTACATAATAATTGATATGCTTAAACATATATGTTTAATTGCTGTTAGAGCGTCAGTGGCTCATTGGTCTGAACTGTTGCCTCCTGATCTGGAGGGTGCAGGTTCTTATCCCGCTACGCGTCAACGTCTTTTATTATTTTTGAAATTATTTGTAGGTACGTTAATCCGAAACTCTTACGGTGAAGGAAAACATCGAGAGGAAACCTGCGCACGCCTACGTAGAGATTCAAAGCTTAGCTA
This sequence comes from Leucinodes orbonalis, assembly GCA_019425675.1. Taxonomy (NCBI): domain Eukaryota; kingdom Metazoa; phylum Arthropoda; class Insecta; order Lepidoptera; family Crambidae; genus Leucinodes; species Leucinodes orbonalis. The sequence goes on along the minus strand of PQWD01002234.1, from coordinate 165,490 downwards.
GTAGACGGCGGCATGGGTCCCATATACACGATAAATTTAGCAGTCATCCCCAAACCCAAAAAAACATATCACTGCTTTTCACGTAGCTATATCTAGCACTGCGGTGGTACTAATAGATGACTTAGTATCTACTAATGAATATATAAAATATCCACTGACATTCACACAGCGTTATCTAGCCCCAAGTTTAGCGTGAAGCCTGTATTATGGGTACTAAACAACGGATAAATATACTTATAAACTTTTTTTTTGGAAATACATACATATTATACATAAAAACACCCAGACCATTACAAACAGACATGTTCATGCACACAAATGGTTGTACTGCCCGGGGATCGAACCCGAAACCCTTGGTGTAGCAGCCGACCTCTCAATCGCTACACCAAATGGGTCGTCATAATAATAATAATATGTTATAATATTGTACCGATGTAATTCGTAATATTGGTTTTGATACAATGTGTGAGTTTTGTGAAAACTTACACTGTAAAGTAAACAGCTGGTGATTGTTCCGCATAAAATCACACAACTTCTTTTTAATTTAATTACAAATTACGAAAGTTGTGAAATACAAGGTTTGCAAAACCCAAAATAAAATCTGTAAAAAGTCATTTGTATATCAAGTGTATAAAATCGTATTCCTGGATTATAAATCTAGACATTTCAACTACCACATCAACCAGCATTTCAAACTAATCATCCAACCCATTGGTCGACTAGTTGAGTGATGTCGTATACATTTTTATAATGGCGGAAGGTGCGCTCCAGAAAAAAAACTAAAAGAGATTTTGCACTTAGTAATTAGCCTAAGAGCGTTTACTTAATAAATGAAACCAATGTAATTCATTACATTGAAACAGATATGTTTCTGAACCTGTAAAATATATTTGTCAGTGATATTCTGAATAATATCTTTTGGATAAAAATATTTGCTAACTATAGAGACTACATGAAAAGAGTAACTACTGAGTTTCTTGTTTGATTCTTCTCAGTGGAAAACTGCCGCCCGAACCAGTGGTAGCTTCATTCATAAGTGTTCTGTAAGGACCTAAACTGAATAAAATATTAAGAAGAAGGGATTACTACGTAAGTATATTAAAATAATACCTACGGTTTTAACTGATTAAAAATTTCGTGCGCTAAAAAAAAATGTCAGGGATTTTCTAAGCATGATTTCACATGGAAAAGTGTAATAATTGTTAAACGTACAGTATAAAATTAAACATTAAAATTACGAAATTCGATTTGTGACTATTTGACTTAGTTTCGAATTAATCTCCATCCATTTTTTTTGTCTCCAGTAATAAAAAACGAATTTTTCGATTGAAACCGGTTTGCGTAAAGCACTATTAAATTTAAGCTGGTATCATTAATTTAGAGTTTGACATTAGGGATTGTCAAATTGCTCCACGGGTATCCTCATCCCTAAAGACAACACTCCCGTTTCACAGGATGATATCTGGCATTGCGGTAGTACAACCTACCTAGACGACTCAGTATCGAGTCAACCACCGAGTTTTTTTTATGTTATAAGTGTACCACCTCACGGTCTGGTCGTTCACCTGATGGTAAGTGATACGCCAGACCATGCCAGAGCGGCATTAAAGGAAACCAACAACGGATAGACAGTTATTATTCTTCATCAATGCCGCACTGCGCCCGTCACCCGAAACAACAGATGTTAGGTCTCTTGTACCCGGTAATTTCACTAGCTACAGTGCCCTCATCCCGAAACACAAAAGTGCATAACACTGCTGTTTTCACCTGGAAAAGTCTAATAATTGTTAAATGTACTGTATAAAATTAAACATTAAATTTACTAAATTCGATTTGTGACTATTTGACTTAGTTTCGAATTTATCTCCATCCATTTTTTTATCTCCTGTAATAAAAATCGAATTTTTCGATTGAAACCGGTTTGCGTAAAGCACTATTAAATTTAAGCTGGTATCATTAATTTAGAGTTTGACATTTGGGATTGTCAAATTGCTCCACGCATAGACATATTATGAGGTAGACAGACTGTTTATTGAAAGGCGGTGTCTAATTTTTGTTAGTGTGCAGTTACAGATTTGTATTAGTGTGCGTTTCTAGGGATGTGATCTTGGTATCGAACATATTGCTAGAATTAAGCCGGGCGTCATCTTCGCACCTGCAGAATTAGTTGATTATAAATTGAGTTCAAAATAACATGGAGTCAGATTCAGCAACGCTGTTTATTTTATCTACAACAAAAATTAAAAACAATGCGTTACCATAATGAATTTTATCCGCAAATATTTTGAAGTTTGGTCTTCCTTGGTTACAAATAAGGTGATGTTGGTAAAAATAAAACAAAATATTATTCGTAGGCAGTAAATAGACTACATTATATTTTCACGGTAAAATAACAAATTTAATTACACTTACAAACTCAAACTTAAAAATAACTTTATTCAATGAAATCATTACGAGACACTTTAATTTATTTAGTAAATGATATTAAAAGCCTCATTATCATTTTTAAAGACCCATACCTCGATTATCGGTGGCTAAGAGCGTCGGTGGCTCAATGGCGTGGACTGTTGCTCTCCTGCTGGGAGGGCTAAGGTTCATATCGAGTGACGTACTAATCCATAATGAATTTTATACGCACATAATAAGTGTGGTCTTCCCTGGTAACAAAGCTGATGTTGGAATAAATAAAACAAAATATATTGGTAGGTAGACTACATTTTATTTTCACGGTAAATAATACATTTAAATTACACTCACAAACTCAAACTGAAAAATAACTTTATTCAATGAATTCATTACGAGACACTTCAATTTATTTAGTAAATGATATTAAAAGCCTCATTATCATTTTTAAGGACCATACCTACCTACATGATAACCCACATAAGTTTCATGAAAAAAGTTTCAGTTTGAAATATGCGACCTAAAATTTTTTCATGTTTTTGTTAAAATTGTAATGCGGATTACAGAACACAAATATTCTTGCAAAATTATAACAATATTTTTATAGTTCTTAAATTTTCTGAGAAAAGTTGATGATATTCGGACTAACAGACAGACATGACGAATCTATAAGGGTTCTGTTTTTTGCTGTTTGATTACGGAACCCCAAAAAGAAAATAAAAAGTATTGTTACGAGCTGGGGGTTCAGGATAAATTATTGCCAAACACGAAGAATACACGTATATATATATAAACACACTTTATTAATTAACCTCTATAAATTAAACACAACACTTATTACAATTACACTCTCACTAATAAATCAATTCACGCACGCACAATAATCACTCCTTAACTCTTCACACTCTTATATCACACTCGACGTTCCCTTAGATATCGCTGTATCACTCGCTTCTTCCTCGTAGTCGCAGGTACTTCGCTCTTCGTTCGCTCTTGAGTAGAACACAAGACTCCGGCGCACCCGTCGCCCGCCTTATATACCTGTCCGGCCGCTGAGCTCGAAGCGTCGACGTCATTCTACATAGTTCGCGAATTATCTAGAACATACTAGACTCTTTGCTATTTGACAATTCGCATGTCATACTCTATGGTGGACTAACGTCACATATTAGCCGCCATATTTAATGTCATTTTAATTACGTCAATTCGTAACACTGCCCCCTTCCAAGAAATGCTCTCATTATCTCCATAGAAACGCGCTAATCGATCAACATGAACAATCTTGGATGCTCCTCGTGGGTGCTTGCGTATGCGGTACGTGACGTCGTTAATTTTGGTTAAACTTGGTACGGTCCATCCCATTTAGCTTGAAGTTTGGGAGACTTCCTTTGCTTCGAAGTGGTTATGTAGCCATACCAATGAACCTTCTTCAAAACCTTGATTGTTTACGTTGCGATCGTAACGTGTTTTGGCCCTCCGATGACTGCTGTTGGGCTGTTGTAATTGCTGCCCTGTCTACATGTTGTTCAGTCCGCCATGCGTTAATTTGCTTGCGGCAGTTGGAGCGAAGATGGCCTTTGAGCCCACAGGAATAACATCTAGGGATAAATCTCCGCCAATATCGACAATCAGCAGTTTCAACAACTTCCCTGATGCGGTGGGTTCTTTGGTCTTGTGTACGCTTCCACTTCCAACGCATGGGCCAAGCGTCCTTTAGCGTAGCGTGTGTCCAAGTCGCACAGCTGCTCTCACCTCCAAATCCCGTATGCCATCCACAAAGGCCTGCACCAATATCTTCTGAGCTAGTATGGGCTCTGTTCGATATGCTTTACGAACAAGCTTCTCAATCTCCAATCCCCACTGTTGTAAATTCTCACCAACGCGCTGGACCCGTTCTCTAAGCTGAGATCTCAAACCTGGATTCTAGTGCTTGCACTAACTGTCCATATGTCACATCGTCGCCAAGAGTTTCAAGAACAAACAATGCTTCGCCCCTTAGGCCCAATGTTAGCGCCGTCAAAGCCTGGGATTCCGTCCACGAGTTCATTTTCTTAACCACCCCGAACTGTACTTTGTACGCCGACCAAGACGTTGTCCCATCAAATGGCGGCACTTTAACGCCTTTTGTTGAAGGCGCGCAACCAACGGATAGCGGGCTACCGTTGGTGATCTTTAGCTCCTTCACTTCCTTCTTGAGGTCGGCAATCTCGACGAAAGCTTCCGTAATCCGTTTCTCATGATGGCCGACTTGCTCCTTAATTTCTTGAAGATCCTTCACAAACTTGGTATGGATGTCCTTGATAAGGAGCATTTGTTCTTCTTGTCGACGACCTGCTTCCTTGTAGACCTGCAGCTGCGCTGTAATAGCCTCGTCTGCCTCCCTATCAGCCTGGAGTTGCGCTTGTAACAGTCGAGCTTGTTCCTCCTGTCGGCGAGCCTGTTCCTCCTTATCGGCTTGGAGTTGCGCTTGTAACTGTCGAGCTTGCTCCTCCTGTCGGCGAGCCTGTTCCTCCTGCGGCGACCTGTTCCTCCTTATCCTGGAGTTGCGCTTGTAACTGTCGAGCTTGTTCCTGTAGCAACGCCATCAATGCAGCCATATCGAAAGTGGACGCTGCAGAGGCCGTAGATGGTCCCGGCACACCTTCTGTTGCAGTCGCTGGGCTGCCCGATGATGGCGACTCTTCAAACCGGCTCCTGTCCATAGCGGCTTGTCGCTGGCTTCTAGTACGAACAACGTCCGTATCTTCCTTCGGTAGCACAGGCATAATTTATCCCACTTCTGACACCAATGTTACGAGCTGGGGGTTCAGGATAAATTATTGCCAAACACGAAGAATAACACGGTAACACACTTTATTAATTAACATCACTATGTAACATCCTTAAATTTTCATGCATAATATAATTGTTTTAGACGTAATTTCTACAATTAATACAAGCGAATGTATGTCTAACATTATTAAGTCTACTACTACATGTTTTTTAACCAGTCTCATTACAACTACGCAATATGAATGAAAATGTTGTCAAATATTTACTTATGAAATAATAAATCCGGTCTTTCCTGGTTGTTCTTGAAGAACAATTTACGCAGAACACGACGTATTCTACGTTAATAATTTCTTTCAATATATTTATTAAAATTATGACATTTGAAAAATAGTACGACAGCTCGTAATTTTTGGCTCTTTGGAGTCACAAAATGACACGACGACAGAGTTGTCAACGTTTATCAACTCTCTTCTACTCGTAACTAGGATTCGTGGAAGACAAAAGATACATGACGTGTATTGCATTACAATGATATAAGAGCGGCAACGCCTTATGACTAAACCAGTATGATCATCATTCTAGGCTCCACGGGTATGAAAAACAGACTATAGAGTGGTTTTGAGTTTTGACAGCGGACGCGGTCGACAGTGACGTCTCGCGAGAATCCCGTCAAGGAAACAGCGGGATAATCCTATCACTTAATGCATAATATTTTCATATATTTTTTTATCTTTAATGTTATTTTAAGAAGAAATATATATATTTATCTTATCTATTTATACCTTACTTTTAAAAGCAATGATTTTCTTTTGAATACTGTTTATTTTTGTGTAGCTTTTGATTTTGTGAAGGTACATGTTAATGTTACTAGTTAAGATTATGGTATGGCGTCACCTGGTCTCGTCAGAATATCAGCGCTACCGTGATACTTATTTGTCACGGCAGCCTATGCTGAGACCGGCCCATTTGACCATTCTGGGTTTTTTTTAATGTTCAATTACCTTTTCCCACCTTTTGTCATATTAATTGTAATATAGATGTAAATGTGTAACTGTGTGGTCAATAATGTTTTTCTTTCTTTCTTTCAATAAACACTTTCATTTCATATCTGTGGCAATACAAACATGTTAAACTAATGTTACCGCAAGTCCGCCGGATCAGCAAGTTGAAGTGGCAGAGGGCTAGTCACTATGCACGGAACCGATGGCCGTTGAAGCAAACTAGTTCTGGAGTAGAGACGCGTCTTGGCAAGCGTGGCATGGACGCTCTCCAGCACAATGGACCGACGACTCCAAAGGTCGCTGGATGTGGAAAGTAGAGGACCGGGATACTGGCCAAATTGGTGAGGACTATGCCGTGGACTGCACAATGTTGAAAAAGAAAAAGACATGTATTCATATGAAATTATATGGGGTAGCTATCGCTTACCCATAGAGTTTTATCTGTCTTTAAGTTCAATACATTTTGGGCTTATTGTCACCTATCATAATAGTCATCATCATCCTGTATCTTTCCTCTGGCACAGGCCTTTCCGCATAGCACAAGAGAGGCTGGGTCTTAAGCCACAACGCAGAGCTAATACGGATAAATAGATCTTATCAACCAGGATCGAATGTAACAAACCATTATTAGCATTGTAACACAAATTACAAGTTAGTATTTATCATGAAATCCCTATTTCAAGGGGCAACAAATACACCAGTGCGTTGCATAACCGATTCGTTATATTTCGCGAAATTCCCGTCCAACTTCCCGATATAACCCCGCTGGAACCTCCGTCACAGTGTCCTAACTTGGTCCATTTGTTATACTTTCGCACAACTATCGACGCGTCATCCCTTGGGTGACGAGCGTGAAAATGCGCAGTGTATCAGCATTCTTAAATTACTTTTTTATTAATTACAACAAGAGCGTCGGTGGCTCAGTGGTGTGAACTGTCGCCTTCCTACCGGCAGGGCTGAGGTTCAAATCCCGACACGTACCAATGTATTTTCGAATTTTCAAAAATATATGTACGTTAAACTCTGACGCTCTTACGGAGAAGGAAAACATCGTGAGGAAACCTTCATGCACGCCTACGAAGAGATTCAAAGGTTGTGTGTGAAGTCGTCCAATGCGCACTGGGCCCGCGTGGACGTCTAAGACCTAATCACCCTATACGGGTAGGCTCGTGACCCTCGGTGGAGACTTATGAGTTTGATGAGCTGATGATGATGATTAATTACGTGCGTTTGCAATTGAAGTTGAAATGACCAAAGTTTTGGTGCGAATCGCGATATTTTCGGTTTAATAATAATCTACCAGTATTAATTAGTCTTAATTCAATAATCATAAATCTAGAAAAGTTATCTTACGAAAAGTAAAGTTATTTACTTGAGTAACTACCAGGAGGGGTAGACTTGATATTCAACCTCTAGCTAGGTTAGATAGGGCAGGCCTAATTAATGTGGCGGGTAGCAGATGAAAGTGAACTGCTAGACTAAAACGTCCACTGCTGAACGAAGCCTCCGTTAATGATTTCCACACGGACCGTTTCCTTGCAGTTAACATCGGTTCATCTGTAAAATACTAATACGTATCCGAAATTTGGGTTGCTAATTTTTGAATGGGCAAATCCCGATGGATAAAATGATAAAGTGAACGGGCTGGTCAGGTCCCTTACAAGGTGGTAATGATACGCCTAACAACAGATGAATTGTTGGTGGAAAATGATAACAGTACCTGTCATTCGACAGAGATCATCATCTGATCAACATCTGTCGCAGCGACAGATGTTAGTTGTCTAACCCGAAATTACGATGTTTTACATTACTGTACGAGCGTCGGCTAAACGTACTTATACACAAATTGGTAAATACATTGGTTCGTGGCGGGATTTAAACGTCCACTGCTGTACAAAAGTCTCCCCTAATGATTTCCACGCGGAATGATCCCTTGCAGTGGACATCCATCTGGTAAACGTGGCAGGTAGCCTGCCAACTTAACCCAGGTCATCATTCCAAATTCAATAAAAATGCTTATTTCCGAATGAATGAATGGGCAAATCCTGATGGATAAAATGTGGCTTTTAAAATGTTCTATCTAAAGTGAAGTAGGTCCCTCACCTGGTGGTAAGTGATACGCATAACCATGATAGACGGAGTGTTCGTACAAAAGTGTAAGACACTCATATTTCACGGGACAATAGCACTGCGGTGGTACCCACCTAGACGACTCAGTACCGAGTCTACCCACTAGTAAACATTTCGATTACTGCAAATACGACTTATCCAATAATACCTAAATTATCTGATACGATATGATTTAGGTTTAACTCAGCGGAGCTTGAAATTTACGTACGTAACTTTCTCATAAACACTGGAGCACCTCTAGATATTTGAAATATCTTGCCTAAAGTGAAGAATACACGAGTCTTTACTCTGCCCCTTTAAGAATTTCTTATTCATTTTCATCAGCTCATATACGTACCAAACGAGGGGCACGAGCATACCCGTAAAGGGTGTATAGGCCTTAGTTGTCCACGTAGGCCCAGTGCGGATAGACTGACTTCACTTCACAACCTTTGAATCTCTTCGCAGGCGTGCGTGAAGGTTTCCTCACGATATTTTCCTTCACCGTAAGAGCGTCGGATAAACGTACATACAATTCCGAAAATTCGAGAATACATTGATACGTGGTGGGATTTGAACCTGCACCCTCTGGCTCAGAAGCCAACAGCCCATACCATTGAGCCACCGACACTCATCGTTCATTATGTTTTACGTTCCATCAACGGATGGTTTAATACGTTAAAAATATAATTCCGTCTCATGAATGGCCAGCCTTAGCTCAGTTTCCGAACTATTTTATTACCAACTCCCGCGTGATAGACGTCACAATGTGTTCAACGTTAGGCCGTGGCAACCTCATATAACTTCCAATAATCCTTCTCCTGTGGCAGCTCGATTTTTCACGTAAAATAAATGCGCATATTTCGGTGTAAGTTATATTTTATTGCGTACCGAGCGGGGCGCGGGGCCCGGCATTGTTTTCGAATATAATTTTATTACGGGCTGCGAAGAGAGATTTGGGAGATGGATTTGGGGCGACGTCAGTAATGTTAAATTAAGCCTCCTCAAAAGCTTTGAATATTTTGTCCTACATTTTTAATTCGTTATATGTGTATAAATGGATCTAGTGAGTCTTACTATTCTGTATTGGGAGCTTAGTTTATCTGACCTATAACATATAGGTTATCCCGATGAATAAACTAGGCTTTGTCAACCTGTCAGCGTATACTGTAATACAGCGTATACTTTAGGTGGTTCGATACTAAGCAGTCTAGATAGGTACCACCGCAGTGTCAGATATCGTCCCGTGAAACAGGAGTGTTGTGCACTTTTGTGTTTCGGGATGAGGGCATTGTAGCTAGTGAAATTACCGGGTATAAGAGACCTAACATCTGATGTCTTGACGGGCGCTGTACGGCATTGATGGAGGGTAATTATTGTCTGTTGGTTGTTGGTTTCCTTCAATGCCGCTCTGTCATGATTAGGCATGCCACTTACCATCAGGTGAGCGTCCAGGCCGTCCTATACATTTATAACATAAAAAATACAGCACTGCCGTGTATTCATTTAAAAGATTATTCCGACTATTTTAGTCTTTTTCATATGTAATGTGATGTACATATGTATGTGTCTTTCTTTATAATGTGTTTGTGTACAATGTGGATGCAGTGTTATTTTTTAGTCAAATAAAGATTTTCTTTCTTTTACATTCGTCTAACGTTGCATATTGCGTTCTTCTACAACGGAAGCGAAACATTCACTTGACAACTACCGTTTATGCCTAGTGACATGAAATCTATAAAATTGGGCAGGGTCTTGAATTTCCTCAAAAGTGCCCAACTTTTAGATGAACTCTAAATTGGGACCGAGTCAAAAAAGTCGAGGTGGCTGCACGACTGTATAGGCCTGAATAGCCCTCAAAACCGAAATGATAATAATAATAACTTTGGATATTATATTGCCAAGCCTAGTTTCCAAGAATGAAGTTTGCTTGTATGCTTGTGTGTTTTATGATGGACTGTCTATGTCGCGTGAATAATTCAATGTAACCTATTTTTCCCGACATGTCATTTTTATAGTACATTAATTTTTGAGACAAATGATGATAATGGTGTTGGATAAGTCAAGAATTAGAATATATAACCTCGGTGACTCATTGATGTGGCCTTCCGATCTGGAGGGTACAGGATCAAATTCCGTCACGTGCCAATGTACTTTCGATTTTTCGAAATACTATTTTGCAAAAGGATCTCAATCTTATTCTAAACTACAATAAAAGGGAGTAATGTGGCAAGTCCATCAGGCCAGCTGAGAGAGAAGACGCGGTCTTTTCTCTAGAACATGTTTGCTTCAACAGTCATCATCATTCGAGTTACTACAGCTTATCGATAATTATGTCGATAACTTAAACACTTTTATGAGTACTTAAATATCATTTCTGGTTCTTCTAATATTAACATTACAAGTAATTTTATAAATATATATAATCACATTGACATCGCCATGTGACCCAAAAATAAATCTTGATTTACCTCAACCATTAAACCATATTGGTTGTAATGTTGTCGCTCAAACAGATCCCAAGTACAGCACTCTTGCTAGTAATCTCTTGACAGTCCTGTTTTCCTCTTAAATATTGTGTAATAATATATTTAGTTGCCAGCCCAAAATATATAGTCCAAATTAAATCCACTCTAAACCCATAAAAGAACACAGAATTATTACGTAACCATAGCTGCAAATCCCATCATTTATTATGGAAACGTCCGTTTATAACGAATGAATAAATGCAGAAATAAAATATTAAGAATACAGAGCCGCCCTGTCTCTCCCTGTTTCGCGGATGACCGCATTTTGTGGACTGTGAAAGTTTGCGTAAATATATCAAACAAGTAACCGATAATGTCTGTACGCGCATAATTTCCGACAAAGTAGTGTCTGTTGCACCAAATTGATGATTCTTCTTTTGTGAGTTTTATTTTTAGACATGTTTAATGTAAAATTAAATATCATATATTTTTTCGAAATAAGCAAATATTTTTACGTTTATCCGACGCTCTTATTCTGAAAGGAACATCCTGATGAAAAGCGCACTGGTCACGTCTGTGAAGTCATCCAATCCGCACTGAAACTAGTCTGTCATAGTCAGGCGTGTCACTTACCATCATGTGAGCGAACTGAACGCCCGATTACTTTATAACTTAAAAAAGGAAATTGATGTCACAAAGTTAGCTAGTACACAATAATGATAAGAGAATCGGGGGATGTATGAAGTGATCTATTTGTATACGACAGTGACCCAGTTTCCCATAATTCTGTAAAGCACTTTAATCTTGGGGTCAGGTAAAATTGGTGTCGGATTATTGATTGGGTGAGCAGTCCATTACTACGGACCCTTGTTTCCTATTTATGCATAGGTATTAAACATGTCATCGGCCTGGTTCACTCGGTCAACAAAGTAGGCTACAAAATATTTTTTGTTCCATTTCACAATAAGCGAATCATTGGTTAGGCTTTTATAGGTAAGAACTATATACACATCACCATCAGCTCTTTACACGTTCCCACCGAGGGGAATGAGCCTACCCGTAAAGGGACTACTAAGACCTATACAGGTCTTAGTAGTCCACGCGGGCCCAGTGCAGATTGGTCGACTTACGCACAACCTTTGAGTTTCTTCATAGGCCTGCGCAGGTTTCCTCATGATTTTTTATTTCACCGTAAGAGCGACTGATAATGTATATCTCTCCTCTCTCTCTCTTTAACCTATCGCAGTCCACTGCTGGACATAGGTCTCCGCCAATTTGCGCCAGATATCCCGGTCCTCCGCTTTCGTACATATAATTTGGAAAATTCGAAAAGACATTGGTACGTGGCGGGATTTGAACCTGCGCCCTCCAGATCAGAAAGAATCAGTCCACACCAACAAGGTACCGACGATTAATACCCTGATGCTACAAATATACAAAGGTATTTTATTTACCAATGTTGTCGGAGCATGTTGTATTAAAAATATTAGGGCTTCTTCGACTACCTAGTAAAGGATTATCCGGTACTAAAATCCACTTATATCTTAACAGTCCAAGATATTTATCTGCAGAACGAGCTGATAGAAAAGAGAGCACTTTGATATAATTAAATAACTAAAGGTTGACAAGGGTTGCCTTGGGATATCAGAATGTGCTGTCAGAAACTATATCCTCATATGGTTTGGTGCAAGTGGTGAGTGAAGGCGCCATTGTGGGTACATATTTTCTACACCACACTACAAAATTGAAGAATGAGTGGCCGCATGCGGTATTTCGCCTGCGAAAGGTTTCAGCGGAGGCTGTATGGAAAAGCGGAAGACTGGGATATCTAGCGCAAAATGGGGGAGACCTATGTCCAACAGTGGACTGCAATAGGTTGAAAAGATGCGGACCCTCAAGGAAAGAGCGTACTCCTATTTAAAAAGCCGGCAACTCATTCTGTAGCTTCTTTGTTGTCGCAAATGTCGCGGCAGTATTCACTTTCCATCAGGTGACCTGTCAACTTGTTTGACCCCTACCTATGCAACAAGTACCGATTTATTGGTATCACTTAATACTAGGTTAACCGTCTGCTCGTTTACCTACCTATGAAAAAGAATATAGAAAACTACTTTCATGCTTATGGAAACCTTACATGCCCTTTTAGCAGCATTTTGCTTTACTGTGTCTTCATAGTTTATAGGCTTTTAGTACATGCCTTTCGCGTTTAAGAAAAACTTACCTGCATGCAATGCATTCTGCCCACTACCTATTAGTATTTTATAAACTCCCAGTAAATGTACTAAAACCGGAAGGATTGCCTTTCGAGTTCAAAAAAAACCTGACCATGGTGCATCTCATTTAATTGAAAAATTCTGCTAGAATTAAACAGAGTTCAACAAGTGTAGATGGGATTGGCTCGATTCAAGAGAGAGACGTGCCAATTTATACCCACTCCTGCTTTACACAAGGTTATATTTAAAACTACAATAACCGATTCCCTGAGATCGCATAGAGTTACCCATAATCAACTTATGCCAAGTTATCAAATTTCTCGCTTAAGTTTATTAAATAAACGGTTCATATTTTCGTAATTGTAGAACAACGCAGTTCGAAGGTGGCGCGCGAAGCCTTATGCTATGATTGCGAATCCGCTCGTGGCTTTCAGATGCTCGTATTCCCTTCCGTAATATTGTGATAAACTATTCTTGACAAGTGTACGGTTGTTGACCTGTGGTATCATTTGTGATATAAGAGCTCTGATCTTTTCGCATTCATCATTAATCAGTTGTTTCTATAGATCGATAGACAAGTGGGCTTTCGCCGGCGAATGGTAATACCAAGTCAAGATTTTGCGTAAATGAAAAAAGCACTTTGTGAAACACTATACTCAAGATTTATCACTATCAAAGGCTCTTGAAATCTTTATTTATTTGATTAAATGATACTAGGTGGTAGACTCGATACTGAGTCGTCTAGGTACCACCCCAGTGACACATACAGACCCTTGAAATAAAAATGTTATGCACATGTGTTGTCTCGGGTGACGGGCGCAGTGCGGCATTGATGGAGAATAAGAACTATCCATCAGTTGTTGGTCTCCTTCAATGCCGCTCTGTCATGGTTAGGCGTGTCACTTTCCAATCAGAGAGCGTTCCTACCGTCGTACGACTTATAAAT
>PQWD01002234.1:66896-148872 GCA_019425675.1 Leucinodes orbonalis | reverse complement strand
CGTACTTGAGGCTTGAGTCGATTTACTTGCACGCGAGTGATATATATATTATAGTGCTGAAGACGAAAGTCTTTGAGTGTGTGTGTTGCCGGTTTTACATACGGATATATAGATATATATATATATTTATAATATATATATATATTAATATATATATTATAATTATATATATATAATATATATTATATCCGTATGTAAGAACCGGCAACACATATATATATATATATATATATAATATAATTATATAATATATTATTATAGTGTCTGAAGTTATATTCTGATATAAAATACTACTATATCATCATCATCTGAAACTGAAAAGTGTTATTCAATTTAGGTCCTTACAGAACAACTTGTGAATGTCAAATGAAGCTACCACTGGTTCGGGCGGTTAGATTTCTACTGAGAATTGTACAGCAAGAACCTCGGTAGTTACTCTTGAAAAAAAAAGTGAGTGTTATGTACAGAATTACATATTTGTTATAAAAACAATTATATAAAGCAAATAATATTCACAATTTTTATCATATTAAGTATAAGTAAAAATATAATTATCTACAAAGTATTAAGCAGTTAAGTGTTAATATAAATCTAAATATATGATAACAAAAAAAAACAAAAGTAGTGCAGGCGTGGAGATCACCAAGTCTATGACTTTTATCATTATATAATCTTCGATTACTATGGTTTTATTAATATCTAAGCGTTAGTCCCAGTTACTTTCGGAAAATTGTGCTCCGAAGCCCAGGACCACTCAGTTTTAGTTCTATCAACCGGATATCATGTACACTCGTTATATACAAGTAAAGTAATAAAAATACTTTATGATCTTGTTTCTTAAAAGCCGTATAGTGAGCTGGCTCAAACATACGTACGTATTCATTTCAAAATTTTATTTATAGAAATTCTTCAAATCTGAAAGTGTTACGTTACCAAATACGCATGATATTTAGTAGCGGTTTTCCTAGCTTTGGGAAACGTTGGCGTTGCGTTGGCGGGAGAGACAAAATTATTAAAATTGTATCCAAAAATTGTATTGAATTAGGCAGGTCGTTTGCATTGAATTAGTACCTTAACCTCAACTGCCATTTTGCCTTGAGTTGAAGAGAAAAATCCTGCCTTACATACTGTCTATTTTTGGGGAAGGATCAAAAGTTATGTCGAACCTACCGACTTAATAGTGGGTCTGTCTTCCTTAAGTCCGACTGTGGGTTATACTATAACTATTAAATCTAAGCCTAAATTTAATAAATGGGTTTTGACGTTAACTTTGAGGTTACAAGCTAGTACATCAAACCATTAAGTTACGTCTATGTCATGGTGCTTGACGCGCACCAAATGTTTCCTATAGAGGTATCGGGAATTTCATAAAAACATAGAACCTCTTTGTAATAATAAACATCTTTTGTGAGCCATAATAATAATAATGGATTTTGACTTCGACTGATTAGTGGATTTTTCTTCCGTGTTGTTGCTTAATGTTTTTATAATTTATACCATAATTGTCAACCTAAACTTACCAGCGCAGGTTTCCTTGCATTTTGAACCCTAATGCCTTGTTGGAACAGGGTGTCCGTGTTGTTGGCAATTTATTTACATTTTCTTGTCTAGGAAACTTCCGAGAAGCAGTGTTCCAATAGTGATTTATGTATTTCGAAATCTACTTTGAGGTATTTCGTTGTTTTCTATCGTTATATTGTACTAGTAAACTAGACTAATAAATTTAACGGGTTTGAGTTAAAGATTTGTTTTTTTTATATATTAATAATTGCTTATTTTTAGCACTATAGTCCACATTGCATGTCTTCGCAACCTATAAGTAAGGTGTCTCTAATTTTTTTGCTTGTACCAGTATTTACCTTGTTGGTTGTCCTAATAATTAAATAAAATAAAAATAAATACGATCTTTATTTCATATATTTAGTTTAATTTCGCTCATATTTTATAATAATGATCGAACATATAAAAGTGAAAGTGATAAACGACTCAATCGCGCATTAAACATCCAAACTATTTGTGTACGTCATAAGGTTTTCCAGTTTAGCAAAACTCGTATTAAATAAAGTGCATATAAATATATAATATATATAGGCCAATCGTTCTACGACCGTTAATACTTCTTCTTCTAAAAAAAACCTTTTCGCTTTTACGATTAATCAAGCAATATTTGCAACAGTAAATAACTCATTCGACAAATCGTTCTTCGACCATATTCGCATAATCATTGCGGACTCACTAAAATCTATTTCAAAGTGATTACAGCGTTGCAAACCCTGGCGTGGTTAAACAACCCAATTTCTACCCTGTACCCTCAGGAATTAAGCTCAAAAACCCTTCTGATCACAATCAAATCCTAATTTAATTGTAAACCTCCATAAGTATCTCTCATTAATCTCGTACCCCGTGTATCCTCATCATGGGCCTAAACAAATACGTAGTCATATAAAATAATCTGATACGAGAAAGGTCTGTAAAGGCCGGGGATAACGCGTACCTGACAAATGCCTAAATTGTCAGGAAAAACTTGGGATTCCTTCCAAGGTCAGGCGGTATTTCACCCCAGGCCAGCTTTTATCATTATATCAAGCCCAAGTCCGTACTTGTATGGAATACTGCTGCCACTATGGGATGGATCAGACAAATACCAACTGGCTGCTTCAGATGCGATTGAGAGGCGTGCTGAGCGGCTCATTGACGACCTACTTATTTATTTATTTATTTATTTAACAATTTATGCACACACAGAAAAGACAAAACACAATAATAAATAATAAATAATAAATAAATATCCACTGACATTAACACAGCGCCATCTAGTCCAAGTTAAGCGTGAAGCCTGTATTATGGGTACTAACAACGGATAAATTACTTACATACATTTTTTTGTAAATACATACTATTATACATAGAAAACACCCAGACCATTACAAACAGACATGTTCATGCACACAAATGTTTGTACTGCCCGGGGATCGAACCCGGAACCCTTGGTGTTGCAGCCGACCTCTCAACCGCAACACCAAATGGGTCGTCAAATGGAAAAGTACGTAAATAAACATGGAAAAGTACGTACAAAGGCACAGCTTATTTCACAATGAAATTTCTTCCAGCTGGCCAAAACAAAAGGAAACAAAGTAAGAAAAGTAGGCAAGTGTGTACTAATAATAAAATAAATACACATATATGAAATATATATTATATATGATTATGGATAAATACATAACTTATAAAAAAAAAATATAAGCACCCTAAATTATTTTAATTCATATAGACATATAAATAAATGATAAATTTACATGAGTAAATATGACAATATACATAAATTTAAATAGAAGAAAGATAGAAGTCTTTAACTCGTTTCTTAAACAAGGAGACACTTGCACTATCGCGAATTGTAGAAGGCAGAGAATTCCACAGTCTGACTGCATGAACAGAGAAAGAATACGAGAAGAAATCAGACTTATGTGCTGGAAATTTAAGAAGAGACCTTAAGTGGGACCTACACGATCATCAGGTTGGTGTACAAAAGAAAAACGATTCCTTAGATAGGAGGATATAAGTAGGGTTATAGAGGACATATATAGAAGGCAAAGAATTCGGTATTCTACGTTGACGTATTGGGAGCCATTTTAGTTCAGCTCGATAATGTGAACATGGTCATATTTCTTAAGGCCATAAATGAACCGGATAGATAAATTTTGCAAACGCTCAAGTTTGTTCAATTGTTCCTCAGTAGCATCAAGGCAACAAACATCAGCATAATCTAATAAGGGTTGTATAAGGGACTGGGCTAAGCTATTCTAGTAACCGTAGGTAAAAGCTCTGGAGACACTTCAAAGAATGAAAAGTGTAGAATACTTTACGACTGATTTCCTTAACATAAGAACTCCAGTCAAGATGTGAATCAAATATTACTCCCAAATTTTTAGCAGACTCAGTGTATGGTATTGGACCCCATTAAATGTCACAGGAGAAATAGACGAAATATCTAAAGTGTTACACATGCGCTTACTGCAATAATCATCGCCTGTGACTTACTTGGATTTACAAGTAACCCAAATGACCGAGCCCAATCACTTACACGACTTAAATCTCGTTTATGGCTGTTATGGCTATCTCGGTATCAGCTACAGAAAATGACGATAGATCTGCAAATCGTCCGCGTAAGGTGGAAATTGGAACGAAGAAGACGGGTGACAGAGTTAATGAAGACAGAAAAGAGCAAAGGAGAAGTACACCACCCTGGGAACACCCGCACTAAGCTTACACCAATCAGATGTAGACTCATCAAGACGAACACGCTGCGAGCGATCCGAAGGTACGAACTGAACCAGGCCAGAGAAGCAGAAGAGAAACAAAACGACTTTAGAATACCAATAAGTATATCGAAGTCTACCGAATTAAAGCATTACTAAAATCAAGCAAAACCAGTACAGTCAGTGATTATCTTCCATAGCCCAGCGGATATCATCAGTAACATTTAATAGGCAGAAACTGTACTGTGACCCGCACGGAAACCAGGACTGGAATGGACTAAGAAGGTTGTTGGAAAGTAGAAAAGAAGAGAGCTGCCTGTGTACAATGTGCTCAAGATTTTGAAAGGTGGTTGAAATTGGTCGGAAGTTCGAAGGAAGTAAATCACAGGAAGGAAGTAAAGTCACTTGCTTCGCGTAATAACTCATTTATATCAATTCCAGAATAACTACGAAGACAAGCAAATCGCGGCTTTTGCTTGGGCGTGCGCAGGCGATAGGCTAGATAGGTCAGGTCATGATATGAAAAAGGCGCTGTAAGTTGCCCGTGAGTGGAAGATTTCAGGAGAAGAAATAATCATTAAGTCAAGCAAAGAAGGAGTGCAGTTAGGAAAATGGTGAGTAGCAGCAAGAGGTAGAATATGTAAATTAAAGGATGATAGGAGAGAGACAAGCTTTAACGAGCGATAATTATTTTTAATAAGACACGTGTTAAAGTCCCCCATAAGCAAAAAGTTACTGTAAATGGGACAGAGGTTACTAAGTAGATTATCTAAGGAATCGAAATAGTCGATAGACAAATCAGGACTGTAGAATACACCCACAAGAACTTTATTCTTACTGAGGGAAAGTTCCACAAATAAGAACTCCGCGGTGCCAGAGTATTGAGAAGACGATGCAACAACAATCTTGTAGGATATATCTGACCGCAAATAAATGGCAACACCACCACCGCCTTTACCAATTCGATCATTACGGATCAGGCAATAGCCTGGAATTGAAAATTGAGTAGAAGCTAGGGAAGGTTTAAGAAACGATTCAGAAATAAGAAGGGCATCAAGTCCAGAGTTGCTCATTGAGGTCAAAAGATCAGCGTAATGGCATGGAATACTCTGAACGTTGACGTGGGCGATTTTAAGATCATTAGGATATTTAGAAAAAGATGAAGAGATCTGATCATGCAGAGACAGCGGAATATCAATATCGCTGCCGGCGCTAATAAAAGTGTCATCAGAAGAACACGAGAAAAAACTATCATTAAAATTATCCATAGACATAATACCAAATAAATAAATATTTCAAAACAAGACAAAAAATATATATATAAATAATAACAAGATTTTAAATAAATATAAATGTATAAATTTAAATATTTACTATATATTTACTATATAACTTACCACTCTCACTACTTTAAGTTAACATAAAATAAAACTAATAACACATAAATTAAAAAGGCAGCACATGAATGAATGTTTAAACTAACTCAGTAAAAAAAAAAAAAAACAAAAACACTGCAATGGAACGCACCCATACACAAAACTGACAGCTGCTGTCAAAAAAAAAGTGACAACTGACAATTATATATGAAAACAGCTACGTAAACAAATGATTTTAACAAATAAGAATATGAATATAAAGTAAAAGTATACGAGGGTACCATTAAATACTTTGCCCTTAAGCTACCAGCAAACGTATTACAAAAGTATATAATAACTAAGAAGGTATACATAAAAATAAAACATTAATTAATACCTACGCCAAAAAACTTTGAATGTATCATTAATTACGCCGGCGGGTTCTACGGGAAACAGCACCAGTAGGGACTTTATCAGCAACAATGGGACTGGAAACCGCTTCGGTGATAGTGGGACTGGGAACAGCATTTTCTAGCGGGTACCGGCTACACAAACTCTGCAAGTCGGAGTATGTGTCTATTTTACACCGAGTCTTGTCTGGAAGCACAATGGATATTC
Source organism: Leucinodes orbonalis (assembly GCA_019425675.1). Taxonomy (NCBI): domain Eukaryota; kingdom Metazoa; phylum Arthropoda; class Insecta; order Lepidoptera; family Crambidae; genus Leucinodes; species Leucinodes orbonalis. The sequence continues at coordinate 142,643 of PQWD01002234.1, read as the reverse complement.
TGCCATCTGAAGTCCAGCACTGCTTGACGCCAAAATGCTCTCGGGCAGATGTGAAAACACGGTGTCGCGCTCTAGTAAGGAATTCTGAGATAGTGACACCCGTGCCCTTTAAAATAGACTTATTATCCCACACTGAGTGCCGATCTTCAATGCTATAGAATCGGACAAGTATAGGTCTTACTTTGCCATGGGCACCAAGTCTATGACATACATGAAGCTTGTCGATACTTATAACAGGCAACTTCATCTGGCTGGAAAATAAATTGTATATGGTTTGCCGCAAATTTTCATTAGGCTGCTCAGAGACACCATGTATCAAAAGAACTTTGCGTCGGGTATACATCTCTTGCCTATCAAGGCCCTGGTGAACAAGCTCTAGTTGTGCTTTAATTCCAGACAGCGCTTTCCATATAAATAACTTAAATTCCTGGAACTCACGGGCAAGTGTAGGCAAATCATGGACAGCAGGTGAAGCAAGTGTTGCTTGTTGAAGCTTCTCTTCATATTCCTTCATACGAGATGCAAACAACTTTTCCAACTCTTCAAAACTTGATGACATATTCATGTTATATAAATGTTATTGGTTATCAGCAAATGTGCAAAGTGAAACTTTATCAGTAGTGATGGTGGTAAGTAAGTGCTATTATTTCTTCATAAATAGTTCTATATATATCGAAAATAATCAATTATTATAAATTAAAAACAGGAGCAAACTTTTTCGTGTGTATGCACTCTGCCTACCCACACACAAAAAAAAAAAAAAAAAAAGAAAAAAAAAAAAAAAAAAAAAAAAAAAANTAGCTAATTAAATTTAAACTGGACATGAGTAGTTTCGAGTACCGATATTACATTAACTTTACATTAAATTAAAAAGATAACTAGCATTTGGTAAGTTTCGAAAACAATTAATTAATATCCATTGCCATTCACACAGCCCTATGTAGCCCCAAGTTAAGCGTGCAGCTTGTATTCCGGGTACTGAATAACCTTCATACTGTTTTTGTAAACACATATATATAGAAAACACCCAGACCAATCCAAACAGACATGTCTAAGCACACAAATGTCTGTACTGCTCGGGGATCGAACACAGAACCCTTGGTGTAATAGCCTACGACTTAACCATTACACTACATGGGTCATGTCTTGGACTTTGCTCGCTAGCCTACGTATGTGTTAAAAAATCTTTGGCCATAGCATTAGTCACACCATCAGCAACAGCTTGCTTACTACACGCCTATGAAGAGATTTCGGGTTGTAAGTGAAATCGGCCAATGCGCAATGGACCCACGTCGACGATTAAAATCCTATAAAATACCCTATACGGGCTCGTGCCGTCGGTGGGACATGTAATTAACTGATGATGATGACCCGCTTAATTCCAAACGGTGAGCTTAATATTCGTCTCCGAACCATGGGGCTTGTACTATCGATAAGATTAAGAATCTTAGATTCATTAAGGCTGATTGATGTATCAGAGACCACCTGGTTGTTTTATCCCATTTATTTACGTATCGGACATCACACCTCGTTAACTTGTGCTGGCTAATTTACACTCAACTATTCAAGAAGCGGCATAGACAGAAGACTTTCGTTTCAATATAAGTTATTACAAGTATCGCGTTAGCTATGAAATTAACTTTACTATCATTTATAAGTGCTAACATACTTTTTAACGGTAATAAAATCATTCGTTACTTTTTTATTCGAAATTTAGGCGTATTTATTTTGAAAAATAATACGTTACGTTATGACGGGAAGGTTCACAAGGATGAATCAATAGGTTTCGATAGAAACATTGCAAAAAATTTTTAAGGTATATGGTCACCAGTTAGAGTGTTATATTGATGATGGTTGGTTGAAGTTTTGCTTTGGATACTTATGCATGTGATACTTGGATGGGTAATGGACATATCTCGAGTCAGTGCTTCAAAAGACATTTAACTTTTGGTCATAGCTACATACTATCCTTAAAAATAATTTAAATAAAACCGACTTTAAACTAATAAACCAAAAATAATTTTATAGCTAGGTAACCAGAAATGGATAAAAAAATGTTTCATAATTTTGATGTCGGTGCCTGCAAATTGGTACCAATCGCGAATTTATGTTTTTTTTACGATTGGTCCAATCTTAAATAATTAAAAAAATTAATGACACTGGACTTTCTAATCTTATACATTTAAAACGACTACAAAATTATAACATAGCTTAAATTCTCAACAAAACGATTTTTCTGCGCAAGATTTTTTCATCAAGATAAAAGTTATCAACGTGTTTTAAACAATAGTAGAATCGAACTATAGAACCATTACAGAATAAAAACAGCCTAGACATTAACAAAAGTCTTATTCTTGTTAGCGCAAATAACAGTTTCAGAGAAAGTTCTAATCATCAGTATGATAACTGAACCTTAACCCGAAAAATAATAGCTAACAATACAAGATAGGTCTCTATCAGCCGTATTGTTTCCATTGATACGTACAACAATTATTGTCAAATATGTTAGAGCATTATGCACTGACAGCTACAATGAATGCGAATCTATACAACTATCTTCTAATCTGTTTTGTGATGAAGGAAAATTAACATTACCACAGAAGAAATAAGGCATGCAGTTTTGGCTATCCCTATAAATCAACTGTGAATAATTATAAAATATGTGTGTCATAAAATACAAATGTTAACCGGTATGAATACTTCGCAAATATGGTTAAGATTGTTATCGTTTTTTATACAAGATTTTGCTTATTGTTGTCGGTGTGAAACACGTTGAAAGGAGAATTTGACTGTCAATTGACACTATTTTTAATAAAATACGTGTTCTTACTTTGAATTTCTATGTATTTTTCCGATTGGGAGATGATTAAACATTATGATAGGATTTTACTTGGATGACTATAATCTCTAAATGCCTGTTCATGGAATTATCCTTACAAAACGATACGTGGATACGTAATATAAATATTATAAACCTATGTAGATATACTCAATTATTTTACAATCATTAGATTAGCACCACCATTGAAAGTGGTGTCCCAGGATCAATTAAGTATCTGCGTACCAATGTATATTGCATGTATTTTTGTAACTTCGCTTTTTTGTAAATTAATTGTTAATACGCAAAGATGTATAAGGTACAAAAAATGACGAAAACAAACGTATGGTAACAGTAAAGGTTTGATAAAATTGTATTATATAACGAACATTATGGTTTGCAAAAAAATATGTAATTGAATTGAACATTGGAAACTTCATACAGTGCACGTATCGTGTATTCGTGTAATATCATCATGGTAACGAAATACCGTATTGGGTTCAGAAGAAACTACTTTGTACTGCCTAGCAAAATGTAGGACAATGGAAAACACATTATACACGTAATTTAGACCAAACGCGCTCCTATTGATGTCTGCGTCGTCAAAGATTTGATTTACTCAATACGCATCATCATCAATCAATATATCAATGTACCAATTGGCACATTCATGCACAGTTCTAATGTCTGCTTGCCTTGAAACTTGTATCGCTTCAGGCGACTACAGATTACTAACCTAAAATACAATACCCTATTAATTGAGATATTTCGCTATTTCTCGAACAATATCAGCGGGCCTTAATGATCTGTTTGAAAAATTTTGCGTATTGTCACAGAGGTATACGAATACGGTTACAATATTATTTAATAATCGTTAGTATCCGCATCTACGTTTATTTCCATGTAATGAACGTGAGTACCGATTTCTCTATTGAATAAATAATGGCGTTCATATCGACTTTAGATAATATTTTCCTCGTACGAGTATGAGTTTTGTTGAGGAAAGTTTCAATTGGTTCTCGACACCATCGAAAGTTCCGTAGGTTTGGTATTCTGAGAAAAAAAAATGAAAGAGCTTTTGACAGATGTTATCTTTATCAAGCGTTTGAAATTCAAGGAAAATATAGAACTGTTAAATTCAATTATATTGTGGCGTTATTATGTTTCGGTAAAGCATCACATAATTTGTGAAAGGACAATATAGTTTCTGATTGGTTCTATAATTGAAAAAATAAAAACAACAAAACAAAACCTGAGGTTTGAGGTTCGTTATCTATATTTATAGGCATTTAAAAGGAACTCCGAGCCGAGTGATGGTTCTATCAATCAAATCATTGCTGATGATCGCGTGATATATAGATGTTAGAACTGCTTACCACCTCGGAGGTCGCAAATAGGGTTGCCCCAAGTAATAAATTCACACCTTCGCAATAATGCATTATTTTATGACAAATTTGGTAAGCAATAAAAATGTATAGTGCTGTCGGTTTTTTTTAGAACTTTAAAGGGGAACAATACTATCATACATGCCTTTGCGAAACTTTAACCGTTTACGCAGCGTGCGCAGCGGAGCTCTCTGTAGGAATAAAATCCTACGATTTCAAAAAATTCGTCTTGCTGCTTCGCTCCTATTGTATTTAGCGTGATGTAAATAGGCCTTTAGCCTTCCTGGATAAGGAAGCTACGTAACACTGAATGTTTTTTTCCAATCGGATCAGTAGTTCATGAGATATTCATTCATGACATTTGTTTGAACGCGCTACGTTCAAACATAGTATCAACTTTATAATATTGGAATAGATATGACGAATTTGATTTGTACACTGGTGACCAAGATATTATCTCAAGCCCCTTCGTTCTTAGAAAGACCTTATGAAGACGGGAAGATCGATCTGCTTCTACAACGGAGGTGCGTGGTTAGAAGGAGATCATTTAAGACTCAGCAGAAACCGATTTCATTATCACGTATTGTGGTTATAAGTGGGTACTACCGCACATATTACAGGCATACAGCCTTGTTTTTAAATTGTTAAATAAATAAAAGATGTACATATTTAAGAATAATTTTAAATATGCCTGAAATTAAGAGATAATTATCATCATATCAGCCACGTGTGTCCACTGCTGAACATTGGCTTCCCCCAACGGCAACCTTCCTAAGTCATCTGTCTATCTGTGTGTCCGTCCTACGCTGCGCTGGCGGTACGTGGTCTCCATTAGAGAAACTTTCAGCCCCTTGGATTATGTGCCTGCCCTCTTCGACGGATCTCCTCATTTCTAATGCGATAGAGAAACCCCAAGCATAGCTCTCTCCATCGCTCGTTACGTGACCTTGGCCTATTGAAGAGGCCCAACGTAAGAGACCAAATCTTAGCACCATACGTCATCACTGGTAATACGCATCACATAATATTTCATAACAATTTAAATTCTTACGGTGAAGGAAACATCGTGAGGAAACCTGTGCACGCTTGCAAAGAGATTCAAAGGCTGTGCGTGAAGTAGGCTCGTGCCCCTCGGTGGGGACGTTTAATGAGCTTGATATGATGAAACAATTTTAATATTCTTGGGTTGACAGCCCTGGTTTGTTCACACTCGGCCCATGCGAACCGATAATCCACCAACACCGGTCAACCTGAACGTCAGTGACCAGCAGGTAACAATGTTAGGCATTCATTTAAAATTGATAAATAAGATGCGTTAGATCTGTATAATCATAAATTTATCTTTGTATGTTTTGTGGGCGATTTTTTGGCATTGGTTTTTGTAGGTGAATTCAAATAAAGGTCGATGGCCTACGATTTACTATATCTCCCGGTTTTTAGTTCTGCGCTTAACTCTGGAGAAACTTACCTGAAACAGAAAACACATAATTATTAGAAAGTGGAGAAAAATTATAAGTAGGTTCCTACGTGATTTTCTAATAATTAATTGACTTTTATAAGACACCTATAACTTCGGTGTAGACTTCTCTTTCCCAGTCCTTTGTTTAATGATGGACTGATAAGACTTTAATTAACGTGATAATAATCAACATTAGGGACTCAAGGCGCCAATATTTTGTATACAAAATTATGTTTTGCATATTTTGATGAAATGTTTTTAAAACACCAAAATTAAACACAAGACAAACGTCGTATGCATTATAAAATATTTTACACCAGTAACACTTAGAAGATCTCCTCTGACAAATCCAGGTTCACTAGCCACACCACAAGTACCACAACCGTTTACGGTCCAATCGCATTTTTGCAACAGGGAAAACGGAGTGACAATTTTGCGCCATTGCACCGTTTGAGGTAATGAGCATAATGGACGCCATGTGGCATGCACGACGCAATTTGAAACGATTCCCGTCTGTCTGAACTCTATTGCCGAGATTAGAAGATAATGTTTGTATGTGAGGAAATGCGAACGAGTAACAGCTGTCGCCAGGCAACTGACGAGTGCAAAGATATAAACACGTTAAGTTCTGATGTCTCTTTTAACGAACAACTTACATCATCATCATCAGCACAAAACGTGTCTCTGGAGGGATACACACAGCAATGTTTATGGATAATTTAGGCGGTAACCGATCACCTACGTGTTAAGATCCTAAGATAGTAGCAGGGACCGACGGCTTATCGTGCCCTACTAAGCACGGAATCATCTTTCATTACAGAAGATAAGGTGGTTCAGCCTGTAAAGTCCTGACCACACTGGGAAAAAGCGAACAAAGTGAACTTTCCAATGTGGTCTCAACGTGGGATTCGAACCCACTATGCTAATGCGGAGACAGTTACTTACGGATAACCTTACGAACTTTGAATGAGCAACCTAAAACATATGAATGTTCGAAAATATATGTACGTTATCCGACGCGCTTACGGTGAAGGAAAACATTGTGAGGAAACCTGCGCACGCCTGCGAAGAGATTCAAAGGTTGTGCCTGAATTCGTCCAACCCGCACTGGCCCGCATGGACGACTAATGCTTAATCACCCTATACGGGTAGGCTCATGCCCCTCGGTGGGACGTTTAATGAGCTGATGATGATGATGAACCTAAAAAAAAGGGATGGATTTTGGATGCTGGTGTTTAGTCATGTTAGACAGAACATTAATGTACCCTCAGATGAACCAGTTGGTTGAATTTAAAGAAAAACCGTAAAAAAAGATCGGCATAATCACAAGCGCTCCAACAATATCAAGTACAAATTTGCTCATGTATGAAGCAATGTTGCCACATTTATAAATTCACTGTGATTTGGGCAACTTTAAAGGAAAGAGAACATGCTTTTTGTAGAGAGGCATAATCCTACTTAGGCCGCATCGTCGCATCATCAATCATTGCATTCCATGAGATGGCACCAAATGACTAGTCTATTCGTAAAAACATATAACAAAATTAATGGGTTTTTATTTCGGTGCATTTAACAACAATTTGTATGAGATTAATAAACTAGTTTAATATTGTTACAATATAGGCGCGAGGTTTTTAGACGATATAATATGAAGTATCTTCAATGACAGCATCAAATAGCAATTATTAGGCACCTAACAAGAAAATGTCATTAATCAATGAACGAGCAAGAATTCACTTCAATTATGAGACTTCAAAGGAAAGGTGGGCAAAAAGTGAAATTATGTATACAGCTAACTGAGAACCTAGTATTAGCGTTTGCTTAGACGTCTCCTGTCTTTAATATTTCTTATCAGCTTAACTCATAATGAGCACGTTATATCCAAACACATACGTTTACCTGACAAGGTCTTGTATAAGTTCGTTTGCTTGGGAACCTTAATCTCATATTTCTTCCCCATAACAGTTATCTATGCTTTTTTTACTAAGAAAATGAAGCTAAACTACAACGAGCGCTTTTACATCGCCGAGCATTTGCTTTTTTAACTCTGACCGCCAGAGACGCCTTAAAGCGTCACAAATATATTTAAAAATTCCTGGGGCTATGTTAAAGCAAAGGACTTATATACCTCTAGCTCTACGTACTTATGAAATCTTAAATCACCAAGAGCAATAAATACAAACATATGTGATCATGCGTGACATAAATGTTTTTCCTGCATGCACACTTATTAGGTTGAGTAGCCAGTAGCTACCTTCTCAACCAATACACCACATGAGTCACTAAAATAACTTATCTAAGGTACATACAACATAGTAATAAAATTATTGTAAATAATATGTATAGGAGCATATCACCACTATTTGTAAATAAGTTTGATTAATAAGGTTGCCCCATCACCAGATGGGCCTATGACCTAGAAAGGCGCAAATTCCAAGAATTTCAACTATAAGATATCGGTCCGTGTTGCAGAGGCCATAATTTAGGTTTAAATTATGATGATGATGATATAAGAAAGTGATGTAAGATCCAGTATTTAACAAGATTTTGTGCCCTTACGATAAAATTATACCGACTACTAAAACCTTATTTTTTATTAGTGTTTATATTAAAAATATCATTCGTCGATTAGCCGCGAAACTTATACATTGAATGAACTAGAAAGTACCTTCCGCCAAAGTATGAGTTATCATTCACGTTAATCAAATGGTAATCAAAGATACATTACTAAGATTTTATTATCTTACAACAATTATAACGCGATATCTGAAGTGTTCGTGAACTTTGCTCTTTGGTATTGAGATGTTGACCCCGAAGAAGGCCCAATGCCTTCTACTAACGATTCGGTGGTTCCTTTGTACAAATTTAGGTTAAAATGGAGATGGATGAAGGCAAGCTTCGAGATATCAGATAAAAGTAATTACAAGTGAGTTACTTGTTCGAACTCATCTTCGATTGTATCTTATTAGCTTGAAATGTTTGAGTGAGAGTGCCTGCCTATGCTTGGGTTAAACCACAATAAAGGTGTTGCCACTAGCACGTGAAACGTAAAGATGACGTTAACATCATTATTTACGCTAAGTTTTGATTTAATTAAGTGAATCGTATGTTTTGTTCTTTTGATAGTTTTAATTAAGCAATGAACGTTTAAGGATATAATGATAACGATGGACATTAATATGATTTACATAAACCGTGTGATACCGGCATATTAGTCAAGAAATTGAATACAATTGTCACCATCCAACTCTGCCTCGGGCTTAGGGATAAAACTTCAGCAAAGAATAGGCATCGCTCTCTCATTCATTTTAAATATTTCCAACCCACTTCCAAGCGTGTAGAGTATAGAAAACACTTGAAGAGTTTTCTATAAGCTAGAAGATCTTATGTCTAGCAGTGAACTGCCAGACATGTCAAGTAAGAAAGTATCGTTTATCGACAATCGTATGAAATGCAAACTGTATTAGTAACGAGTGAAATTAAGACAAATACTTTGACGTACCCTCTGATCGTATCATATATTTTTTCACAAAATTTTAATAAGCGTTAAGCGTTATTTAAAAAAAAATACTAGAAAATACACAAATTGGTTCTATCACAGACAATTATGTTGCTGATTTAAACCAAGAGCATACAAGCACATTTCCACCGTAAGTCTCTTAGTAGAAATATACGTACGCATCCACAGAGTGTGACTATGAAAGAAATACTCGTATTATCGCACAAAATTATTGTCCATCCTGGGTGATGTGCAAAAACCCGCATACCGCAGGCACGCGCCATTGATTGGCTGCGTGTGCGCACGATTGCCGGGACCAATGGGACATTCCACGACGAATAGGGCTATTCAATATTGTTTGCGTTGTGGATTGAAATTACGACAACTTGTTCGAACTTTGAAATGCACAATTAAAAATTTTAGTGCCGTAATAGAAAAACAATTTAATATGAAATGTTCAGAAGTAATGTTTTTAACGCCGAAAGAGTAAGGGTATGAATTATATTGGAATTTGATGTTTGCCTTTTGGGTTCCTACTGACCGTTTATTTGTAGACTCTTCAATTGAAATTGCAAACCTAAATAATAACGATTAACTATTTTTTAGGAAATGTTTTAACTATTTTATCACATTTTTTTTTTGCTTTTATCCTATCATGGTAGGCTCCAATTCCAAACTGGTGATAGATTACGTTTATATTAATAAGTAATTTTACCAACGCACAAGCCAGCTGGTTATTTAGAAGCCGGTGTCAGTGAAATGGTTATTTTATGATGCCATGAAGATGTAAAATCATTTTCAAGACATAACACTGTATTTTATTAATCTTTATTAATTTTAGTACGTCTGGAACACAGCTACTAAAGGCATGCCAATAGTGAAAGAAATAGTTAATATTGCTTCGAGCTTTTTCCTCCCTTTGCATTCTTTGCAGTAAATACCACGAAAATTGAGCTTAAGGGTGATGAATAATAAGTTTAGGACTGTTTCCACCGCCAAATTCTATCATGGTACAAATAGCGTCGGTGGCTCATTATTGTAGACTGTTGCCTTGACTGGAGGGCTCATGACCCCTCGGTGGTGATGTGTAATGAGCTGATAATGATGATAAATTTCAGTACCAACCGATTGTTTATACACACGCAACTTGAGGTTTTATCAGTGCAAAATCATATTTCCAACTGTTAACTTTTGCACCAATCAATGCATAAAGCGAAGTTATGGTTGCTTATTTACCAGAGATTAGTGATGCTGTGTTACAAACTTAGCATTTATAGCAATATTAGAATCGTTCTAAACGCTGATTGGTCAATTTCCATCTTTAGCAACAAAGTATCGCATATATATCTGACGGAAAAGCATCCTCATTACCAATGATATTCTGTATATATAAAGTTGATACGCCACCCGTGCCTCAAAAACGAACCGCAGAAAAGGGAATACAGTTGTAGGCCCTTTGTTTAAGTAAATGTATGCTTATTCGAAATACGAGTATGTGTGTATGAACACTTTTCGCGATTGTTTTGTGGGCATATCACAAATCTATACTTTTTACATCATTGCTTATTTTATTGGCATTGTCTACATTTATGGTATGCAGAAACTTTATTATAGGCACCGATTTACCGATAAACGTCATTTCGCTTTGTATAAAAGTAATACTTAGACAATTAATGTCTATTTATGTACTTTACTATTATCGCTAACATCATGGCAGCCTAATAAGTATTTTGCTAAATAAACTTAGCTTTTGTAAGCGTATCCCACCATACTGTACGTTTATAACTTGTTTCGGAGAAAGAGAAAAATACGTTAGTTTATGTAATTTTATTAGAAAGGTTTACATCTATCTTTATAAGGAAAAAAATCAATATTAACTTAATGCCATATACTAACAATATACCATACCGGTTATATTATCAGTAGTTTGTATAAGTTAATAAGATATTTTGTAATATTTCATGCATGTATTGTGTTTTACCGAATATTTCTTCCAACTAATCAGTGGTAGACGGAAAAGAATCGGCCAACGCTATCCATCCCTAATCAATTGAAGAGTTGTGTTACGTCAAAAATATCTTGACGTCAGGGCAGGATGGCGGGAAGCATTCATATTGTAAAGCTAAGATGTAATCTCATTATTAAATGTTATTATTCGTAGAATAGCCCGCCGCTTGACAGCCAGCAAAAACTGACAAAGCTCGTGTGTCGTGGCTCGCGCGTTTGTGATGGACGGCAATTTGCGGTCGGACACTTGCGTCTATCGGCTCACTTTGTTACATGATCCCCTTCTGTACTGGAGACCGGCATTTTTTACAACGCCAAGCCACAGATGGCTTTAATAGCTCTGTAGAGTAATCGGTACAGGGTAGTGAGCTAGATATTGAAGTAAAAAAGTAGGTGTCAAAAGGCATAGCGATGAATTGGAAAAGATATCAAAGAGGTTTGTAAAACAGTTTAAAAACAACCAAAGAGTGATTTACGTACTCGGACGCACTTAAACAATAATGTTAACGAAGTTACAACTCTGAAGTAATTAGATTGACTTTTCCATTAGTCAATTGAAAATAATTAACATTATTCGTTTTGTTCATTGTAAATATTAATCAGCCATTCGAATATATCGTACGATAAAATATAAATCCAATGTTTGGATCCATTGGAATGGAATTAATTCCGGCTAAACATCCGCACAGTCATTAAATATTTATTTAAATTTTCCATGACATTTGTATTGTATTTGTTAAGTTAAAGACGGTTTACAGAACCTTTACTTTTAAAGGGACTCTAGAGTGTAGTGGAAGAAAAAGAAGCACATGACGAGACTTGTGGTTTTCCTTCAAAAAACAAAAACAGCCAAAATGTTTGTTTTTTCAGTATTATCATTAAGGTGGTCATAACTGCAAAAGTAGAGTACAAGGGGTCTCACTATAGCTACACACCTTTCGAGACTTACATAAGCAAGGGGTGTATGAGTTCTGCCCAACGGCTAATGTGAATTTAGTTACTGTCAGAATCCTTACCGCCGTAAGAGATCAGAAACCTCCCTGTGAACAACGACGGGTGAGCCAGTAAATTAGTAAATTCTATTCGTATAGGAGTAAAAATAATTATTGCAAATTACATACTATAAGTAATGAATCTACGAAAGCTTATCGAAATCAAAATATTAGTTTTAAATAATGTGACACGTAGTGATAAATCAAACAAAAATTGGAAATCCAATATGATCGGAACGGGAGATTGATTACGTTGCGGCGAAATTCGCTGTTATGTTAATATTTACTTAATCTCTATGTATTTTGTATTTTGAGTTTCTTATTCGCGTGATACCAGAAACGTGTTAGTAGAAACAAAACATTAATGTTTAAGGCTCCATCATCATCCACTGTTAAATTGCCATTTTTCACAAATACTTTTGATAATAATACGGGTTTGTTACCTTGTAGTTATATGCGTACATTCACGACGCTCTTACGGTGAAGGAAAACATCGTGAGGAAACCTGCGCACGCCTGCAAAAGAGATTCAAAGGTTGTGCGTGAAGTAGGCGCGTGACGCATTCATTTCTGGCTCATTAGGGAAAGATTGAGTGTTCTTTAGCTTTTTCACAAGTTATCTCTTAATAATAAAAGTCGCGTGGGCCAACATTCAACCTCCCCTACAAGAACCCTGGCGCCCGTCAGGGTTTTTGTTGCGTGGGACCGTTGTTGCGCGAGTGTTGGCGACTCAATAGATCAGGCGGCTAACTTACGGTCCGAACCCAGTAACGAAAACCGAAAGTTTACGAGATGGCAGACTTGGTATTGAGTCGTCTAGGTAGCTACCATCACTGTACCAGATATCATTCTATGAAATAGAAGTGTTTTGCACTCCTGTGTTTCGGGATGGCACTAATAAAATTACCAGGTATAGAGACCTGACGTCTGATGTCTGGTGTGACAGGCGCAATCCAGTATTGATGGAGATAATAATTGTCTGAGTTTGGTCTCATTCACTTTGTAACATAAAAGAGGCTTTTGGGGGAAGTTAGGCCTTTCAGCAGTTGGCGTTATGGCTATGGTAGTGATGTTTGATATTCAAAATCAGCCACTAAAGATTATTTTTTAAATATTTAATCATATTGAAATTTGTTACACAGAAATGTCAAGGTAAATTATAAATTTTATCATATATTTTGAAATTTTCCTTCATACCAATAACAATAGCAACTAATTAAACATTGGCTCTAGCGAAGTTCATTCGCATGAACGATAATGTGAGAAATCGACATTTCTCCTTATTGTGCCACGGGCCCATGTGAATAATATGTAAGAATTCTCGTAAAGAACAATTGATTGACTCCATTTGTAAGGAATAGCATGGAAACTGTTGATGCGAAGTGAGAAAACTTTTATTTGAATCCTATTATAGTTGCAACATAGTAAACGTAATGTTATATGCATCAATGCAATTGTTGATGTGTTACTTTATAAATTAAAAAGTTTTTTAAATATCATGCTAAGTGACATTCACGCTTTTAGTATTTACCTACGTAAAAACCTATTTGGTGAAATGGTCGAGACGTCAGCTGCTACACCAAGGGTTCCGAGTTTGATCCACGGGCAGTACAAATATTTGTGTGCATGAACATGTCTGTTTGTAATGGTCTGGGTGTTTTCTATGTATAATATGTATGTATTTACAAAAAATATATATAAGCATGTTCATCCGTTGTTTAGCGCCCATATAACAAGCTAATTGCTTAGTTTGGGACTAGATGGCGCTGTGTGAATGTCAGTGGATATTATTTTAATTGGTGTAAGAGCCGACATCTCAACCACTTACACCAGATGGGTCGTCGGTATATAAAAACAATGTTCTATTCTATATTCGCCGCTTAAGTTATAAATTTCACCAGAATCGTCAATGAATCAACCATAGATTTAACAAAAGTACTAGGTTTCTCTCAAAACTCCTTCGAAATTAAAGACGTCCTTTTCTTACTTTTGATTAACTGTACATTTTACTCATGAACTGGGCTGATTGCTTACAAACTCAAATATATATACCCAAAATAATAAATACAATCCCCGTCTACGGTGTGTGCCGACTCAAATTCCCAATAGCCTTACTGTGTGCAGAACTATGTTATTTCGTAGAATATTATAGGCTGGTTAATCAAATACAATAACAAAAGTACACAGTAATTCGTTCTACGAACCTTGTTTGCAGACTTTCTAAGAGAACAAATCTTACAATAGATGTAATCAGTATACCTCATATAGATGAGAAAATAACTAATTGAAATGTACTCCAAGCTGTGGTCTAATTATCAACTCGTAGACATAATTCTAGTGGCCCTTGCGGGTTCCACGGTCCTATTGAAGTTGTAAACAGGGTTGCCAAACGTTAAAGTTAGGTATTGTTAGACGGAAAAGAAACGACCAACGCTACCCATCCCTAATCAATGGAAGAGTGATGTCACGTCACTTATCTCTCTCTTGACATTAGCATTGTACGCGAGAAACACTCATATTGCAACACTAAGATTTAATCTACTAATAAATGTTATTTTAAGTTAAGGAATCATTGAATAGTATTTAAATAATTAATTAATAAAATACGAGTAAAGTTAAGATTGCTATGGTGAAAAGGTCGATTAAATAATTTTCAATGTTTTCTTTTAATTAGGTTTACTAATAAAGCGAACTCTTTGGTGTTTCATATAATGTATGGTTATATGGTTTACAATTGTAAAAAAACAAAACCAAATACAATTTAGTTTAGGAGGGTTCTTAAATTATTTAAAACTTTGCTTTGTTTAAAATTATTAAAAGTAAAAGATCCGTTCATAGTATCCATTAATTTTTAGTCAATTTTGTGTACGTTATAAAAGTGCTTAATATAGAGGTACAAAATTTATTGAGACATGTGTTGTTTATGTAAAGTGAGACAGTTTCAATTACAATATGTATTCCTGTATAAAGGGACAACCCTACTTGCGTGTCGGCTGCTCAATTAGATCAAATTACATAGTTTGCGCTACTGGAGTTGCAGAAATGCATCTGCATTAGAACTTATTAGCTTAGAAGTCCTGTCCGTAATTAGAGGGTATGTAAGGTACCAACGAGAATAACAACTAATGCTTCTCAGGTCAATCGATAGGTGGCAGTATAAACGCAAAGAAAACTATAATTTCCTAAATAGCTTAAGGACTACTCGTCTGGGCTTATGGATACCTAAAACTACTTTAAAGGGCTAAATATAAGATTTTTCTGTTCACATAAATAAATAAATAAAAATATCCACTGATATACCTACACACAGTGCCATTTAGCCTCAAACTAAGCAGTAGTTTATAATATAGGTTCTAAACAATGGATTAAGATACTTATATACATTTTGTTAATACATACATAATTTTATAATAGAAAAACCCAGACCATTACAAACAGAAATGTTCATGTACACAAATGTATGTATTGCCCGGGATCAAACCCAGAACCCTTAGTGTAGTAGACGTCTCGACCCTTACACCACATGGGTCGTCTCTTCTTTTCACTTTATATTGATTTCATACCGTATATTTCGTATTGCTTCAATATCCTTATCTACGACCTATATTTTTTAACAAGCTTTTGGAATGTAAGAGTTAAACTTTTTAGCCACATATTGGAATAAAGCTCCCTAGAATACTTTCTTTGTAGGGCTCTGCTCCAGACCGTTATCTGCCACTCTGGTATGGTGCGTGATGGCGGATGATCTTGTTCTTTTGTCGGTAGGGCTGGCTAATGAGGTTGCCTTGAGTCCCAAAAAGTACATAATATGAATATAATATTCAATATTAATAATGCAGTGACGTGCCCAGAGATCAGCCCGGTGAAGCTGTAAAGGCCCTCTGCGGCCAACAGCAGTTGTCAATTAGAAAAAAACGTACACAGTGATTATGATTAGGGTACGCAAAGTGAGTGACACTAATCGCAACAATAACAATTAATTTTCATTTTTGTCGAATTGGCTGTTGTTCACAGCAGATCGCCTATGGTTTCAAATCTGTTGCGAAATGGACGAATAAGTAGGGATCATTTAATATATTCGCGATTTTCCGGGTCTCTGGACGCACAGGGTATGCACTGGTTATTTACATATATGGAGTGTACGCTATTGCAATAATGTATACAGGGATCTACGAGTATTAATCAAATATGTAAAAACCGTTACATCGTTACTGGAAGATATATAAAGGATGTCATTATATCTTGTAAACGCCCATTAAAGTGATTGGTCAAAGGTTATCAAGGGATTAATAGGGTATTTGCTTTACTACAATGTTGCCAACTAATAAAGTTTTACCATAACTGAGGTAATTTATTAAGTCGTTACTGACGCTGGCTTAGCCACCCAAAATGTCTTGGCCTTCGTTAGTCGATGCCTCTTGTTTGCGGCTAGAAGATTGTCCACAAGTAACCTAAGAAATTTATTTAACTGATTACAATTTTGCTATAAACAAAGTGGCTTACTGAAGATAAATATTGTTATTAAAAATTCAAACTATCTCAACATGTAATCACGACATAGTATAAAACAAAATTGCCTTGTGTTGTTTGTGGCTATGTACGCCTTAATCTTTAAAATTTCTTTGCAGATTTTTATTGCTTTTGTCCATTCTCGGGCCCTGGGCCCCTAAAAAAAGATTTTCTTATTGGTTCCCATTCGACCCCAAAACACGGTTTTGAAATAAAAAATATTTTAGAGGAAGGCGGAACTAAGTAGGGAAACACTGTATCTTTAGGGTTTACTAATGGAATGATAAACAATTTTTTTTTACGCTTACTTTGCATACGCTGGATGATACGAGATACTCGTAGATTAAAATTATGCACTTCAGTAATGGCCACCTTAAAAATATATTTAAAGAATTACGCCACAGCATTTATATCTATCTCTTAGGGATTATCCATACTCGTAGTAACCATCTTTATCCTTTTGTAGACTTTTTTTTTGTAAGGCGGGTCGCTAGTATTGTATAATTTGCTAAACGAGTCACTTGAAGAGTAATCAATTGCTAATGTAAGCACAGTAATTGTCCCAATCATAACAGCAAACAATCAAAATGCTCTGCAATCATACCTTGCTATGTGGCCCGAGCTAGTGACCCATCATTGCTTGCGCACCATAATATGCTCGTGATTATATCGCCAGTGATCTAATGACATTGCAGATCTAGCTGCATTAAACAGTTCACATACAACGACTATCACAATTGTGATGCTTGTCAACAATCAGTAGAAAAGAGTACTAGTCCTATAGCTGGAAATGTGTACTTATTTGAATCATACGAGCACGTAAGGCCATGACGGATATCAAATGGTGTTACATACCCTGACATCATTCACAGTAAATCCTTTTAAGTGCCTTTATTTATTATGGATATGTTTTGGTATTCGGGGCATTACGATTATTTTCTTCTACGTCTGGTATCCTTACTGTTAAAGTAAAAACACCATACCACCTACATACAAACACGCCTTCTTGGTTGCCACGAACACAGTAAATCATGGGCGTGCTCTCCATATATGCAAATAAGCAGTGCATACCCTGTGCGTCCTAAATATGTCCAATATATTAAATGATTCCTACTTGTTCGCCCATTTTCCTCTACAGATTTGAAACCATAGGCCGTCATTGTTGATGCACTCATTTTGACAAAAATGTAAATTATTTATTGTTTTGCGATTAGTGTCACTCATACCCTACCCATAATCTCTGTGTACGCCACTGATATCGATAAATGCAGCAAATTCTTCACATGGCATGCATGTGACATATCATCACGCGTTTGTTATATCGATCTACGCTGGCATTCCTGGCGTGGCTGTCATAATAGCTCCTACAATCGATCATCACAAGGGCTGGCAGTTTCTGTATCAATACTGGAACTGTTTGCATTATGTTAATAGTAGCTGGAAGATTTTTCTTACAGTATACACCTGAAGATGGCTTGTCAGTGCTGAGATTTAGTTAAAGAATCCCTTAACTATTTTGGACAAGTGACCCTTTATTCAAAATAAACTGTTACCTCAGACTACAATATTTATATCTACCACTATGGGCATTTCTAGAAAATATTGGCAATGCTGTTTTGAGTGTTAAGTCAGTGGTGACTTTTGTTATCTCGGATATTACATAATTTATGATGTGAACCTTCAAAAAGACCTAAATTGTGAGCCGGTTGTCTTCTTGAATGAAATAGTTGAACGTGCTAAAGATATTAATTATTCATTTTGTGATTCAACTGTATTAATGCAGTAAAAACTAAAACACTAGTATATTTTCAATTGAACTCATTTCTTCCATAATTATTAGTTATGCTTATTATAGTATATTATTGTAAAAGCGCTAGATCTTGAGTATCGAATATCGTTTGACAAATTTAGAATGTAAAGCCTTTTCTCCGTCCTTTGAAACTATTTTACCTTATAATCTTGTACATAATGTAGTAAAAATTTGCTTGGGAGAACTTTTCCATGCATTGAATGGGTGGTTTTAATAATGTCGTTGTTTGAATTTTGTTTTGACCAAATAAAATGTACATACTAATTTGGAAAAAATGATCATTCTGAGAAACGATTCTTTTTCCGGATCATTCTGAGAAACGGTTTTGTCTCCTATTTTTAGAGACAGTTAGCCTAATTGCTTTGTATAAAAATTAAAGCAATACAATAATCTTTATACACAGTAATCTTCCAGGTCATCCGGATGTAGTTCAAAACAAACATTGTTACTGCCTCGCATAACTAGCCTCCATAGATCTTACATTATCAATTATATTAATAACAATATTCTTATCTTAAATGTTAGTATGGTTGCCATATTTCAAGGTGGGCGACGTCTGGTGGTCTCAAGGCGACAGGGATATCTAGACGGGTTTAATCGGCGGGATAGATCTTAATAGTTGAAAACACACTGGAACATGGTGCTCTGGTTCTGAAGTTTAATTGGGTTATTTTTTCATAGTCATTATTGTAGGCTTAGACTGCATTCATTACTTTCCATCAGATGAGAAAGCACTAAAATTTTTATTTTTAATGTTCCCTCTGCGTTTATATTTCGACCTATCACAGTCCACTGCTGGTCATAGGTCTCTCCCATTTTGCGCCATATATTCCAGTCTTCCGCTTTTCTAAATGCTTAATCATTGCAATTTGATTTTGATAGTTATGCGAAGGACCGGGATATCTGGCACAAAATAGGAGAGACTTATGTTCAACAGTGGACTGCAATAGGTTGAAGAAGAAGAAGAAATTATGCCTTTTTAAGCATGCAGTCAATTATCTTCGTATAGAATACAATAAAACCTTTTTTTTGTATCAATTTAAAGAAAGTGTTATACTAATAATTTGGAAGGGAAAACAAGAGAAGATACATTGTCTAAAAAAAAGACTAAATTTGGGTTGTATATGTGAGCTTATATTTTGAATTAAAAGTATACAAATAAGAAAATATTCGAATTTATTGACTGAATAATGGTTAATTAACTTTATTAGCTCGTGGATCTATAAATTACACCTTCAGATGTGTTTTCTTGCCGTATGGATATCTTCGACTATCGTAGCGTATCGTGTGACCAGTAATTATTTCACTCAATACTAATAGGCACCGATCGCCAATCCAAGTAACTGCTATTGAGCTCTCAATCGGAACGAACGCCTTGGGGTTTATCGGCAGAAGATAATCGACGTTAAGTCTTTTAAAAGATACTCAATATTTTTAATACGGAAAGATTATGTTTGTATTCCAACTGATTATTACCATTATTAGTATACATCAAATAATGTAGTATGGATGCTTACTTAAAGGATAAAGCCAAAATTATTTTTCATTAACACTGCTACATTTCATAAACATTAATCAAACCAAATTAAATCATTTAGTTCAGATATAAAATCAATATAACATAAATCCACATATATTAAATTTTAAAATTTAAATTACATAATCAAAATTAATGAAAACACTAAAATATTGAATTGAATGATATTAAAATTATATAAAAATATGTTTTATTATAATCAAATGATAAAAGAAATAAAATAATAATAAAATAATAAATGAAATAAAAAATAAAATGAAACAATAAATTCGAATGAAAATTCACAATATATTTCAAAAGCTTAACAATTTTTCAAAAATTTTGAGCGTTATTCAAGACAAGGATTCTTTTTTATATTAAATGGCTTGCCATTTTTGGCTGATCAAGGGCTTATGTTAACCAGTAGCAGACTCATAAGAGGTTGACGTAGGTACCGCAATGTTAAAAATTGAATACAAATGTATCCAATAATTCTGATAAAATATCGAGTAACTTGAACAGCAGTGGTTACTTGGGAGACAACTTCAACTTGTCCATTCAGAGTACAAATAATTGTTTATCGTCAAGTAGTTTGCTTACGAACGTAAGCTCTCAGTTTTCAAATAACGCAGTATTTTCATATTCTTAGAGTAAGTTTGCCCTTGTTTTTATATATGTATGTATATGTAGGGTAACATGGTAAGGCATTTCTAGTGTTTATCAATCTATCAGTTTATTATGATACAATTTGTAAGTTTTGCCCTGTGTGTGTACTGTGACTTCTCACTTATAAGTTAAAATTGCAAAATAGGCTAATGACCTCTGTAAATTATGAATATATATCATTTCTGTAAATGCAGAATATCTTGAATAAATACAACAAAAAAATCTACGCTTTGCAGTTTACCGATAGTTTTATGACCTCGTATATTTTTATTTATACATATATTTTTATTTTATATCAATCATTTAAAAGTCTACTGTATTTAGTAGTCTAAACAAAACGTCTTATGTTATTTTTGGCATCTTTATTGTATCATCTTAGTGATATTAGTATTAAGTCACCATGATATAAATATGATTGTTTGCAAGTTGTACGTTATAAAGACACAAAAATATTAAGTAATAAAATAATAGTATTGACGAATTAAATCTCAAACCCCAATGTAAAATGAACCGAAACTGACAACAGCAACGGCAATAGCTCAAATTTTTGCAACTTTAAAAAAATCTGGAAGTCATCGCTTTCTTTAGTCGTAATTCCAGTACTTCAAAGCCCGCGTTACATATAAAAAAGTTATCATCAATCTTACAGTCTGTGCAACACTTAGTTAAAATAAAACCACTTCAAATGTTAAGTTTCCACTCGGTGAAAATACTTCAGGTGGAGTGTAGTGTTTTTTAAATCAACATCTCGAGATCTCGAGAGCAAATAAGGTAAGAGAAAATAGTCCACTTAAATGAAACTGTAGCCGTAACTGTGGATTGACGCGTGAGTGCGCTGTTTTTAAGATTTTACTGAATTACCCTACTGAATTAAATGCTCACTAAATAGTAGTTTCTATCAAGGACTATAGCTTGAAATAGTAAATAAAAATATTGTGATGTGTGTGTGAGGTGGTAGTCTCGATACTGAGTGGTCTAGGAACGTACCACCGCAGTGCCAGATATCGTCCGATACGATATCTGGCACACACACTTTTGTGTTTCGAGATGAGAGCACTGTATCTATTGAAATTACCAGGTATAAGAGACCTAATATCTGTTATCTCGGATGACGGGCCCAGTGCGGATGATAGAGATAATGGTTTATCAGTGTTGGTCTCCTTCAATGCCGCTCTATTATGATCAGGCGGGTTACTTACCATCAGGTGAGCGTCCAGACCGACCTGTACACTTATATAAAAACAATGACAATGGACTTACCCTATAGTTAAATATATATTGAAATATAAATTTTGTATGATTAAATGTATGTACCTTATGCCCCCTTCATATTCTTGTCGGTGAAGTTTGGAACCTGTAACCAAATAAAATAGAATTAGCAAATATACCTACTCTTATTCTTTATTTCTCAGAAAATCGATCGTATGGGTGACTTCAAATTATTATTCCGCGTCCTCCCGTGCTTTTTAGGCTGTTGGTGGCGGGTTCGAACTTATATGTTACACGTTAACACCCACCAATTCGCCTTGGGCTGGTGGTTAATGATGTGATCGCTATTGAGTCGAGACTTTGTGGGATGACTTGCGTCCAGCGGTCGGATATCTTCGGCTGATTGAATTGTTTATCTTTCAGATTTTTAGACGTAAAACGCGGGTGCCGTAAGTGGCAGTTGACGGATAAAACATTCAACTGCCTGAGGCAGGAGGAAATTCAATCAGTCAAAGATATCCGACTGCAGGACGCAAGTTGTCATGGTAACAATCGCCATAGTCATCGCCGGCCCAATGTGGAGATTATGACTAATGTTTTGCCCTCATGAAGCTTACAGCCTACCTACTTTAACCCAGCAGTGAATTGTAATGCTTTTTAATTTTGAGCAATGGTTTGTACCACCGAAATAAGGATGACGATGATAAAAACGTTGCAAATAAAAGCTTTGTTTACTTTCGGTTAAACCAAAAGCATATCAAAGTCAATAGCTATACTTATTTAACGGTAACCACTAGGTAGCGCGCCTACGCAAACGGTAGGCGTTTCTAGCCCCGCCTACAATATATATGATTCGTACAGAATCTAGATCGTCGACTATAGTTAAATTTTAATGTGGGAACCAAAACAAGACTACTTTAGTTGCACATTCCTATGTTTAATATTACACATAAAATTAATCTTTGATGAAGTTTTTATGCTCTTTATCAAATTAATCTTCAAAAACTCTTCGATTTTTTATATACACAACAATAAATATCGTCGAGATCTTTGACAAATAAGATGAATCATTGATCCTCCATAACTATGTAGTTAATCCGTTGATTGAATTCGTCAATGATAGAATCACTACGTTATAAAAAAGTAAAACATTTTTATAAAAAAATAAAACAAGGTAACACTTTACATGATGTTTTTTTTTGTAAAAATATCAATTAATGTTATTTCAATTCAAAAATCTTTATTTAGAAACTTCTTCATTGGCTAAGTTATTCTTACAAATTATGCACCGCTTATCGTACTGTCATTAATACACATAGTATGTCATCATCATCATCATCAGCTCATTAAACGTCCCCACCGAGTGGCACGAGCCTACCCGTATAGGGTGATTAGGCCTTAGTCGTTCACGCGGGCCCAGTGCGGATTGGACAACTTCACACACAACCTTTGAATCTCTTCGCAGGTGTGCATGAAGGTTTCCTCACGATGTTTACCTTCACCGTAAGAGCGTCGGATAACGTACACATATTTTCGAAAATTCGAAAACACATTGGTACGTGTCGGGATTTGAACCTCAGCCCTCCCGGCAGGAAGGCGACAGTCCACACCATTGCACCACCGATTAGCTCAATGTAAATATATAAATAAATAAAAAAAAATATATCTTTATTGACATAAAACAATGTTACATAAAGTAGTGAAACCCCTGACTCCTGTAATAGGTTAAACCTGTGTTACAGAAGGCAGTGCCCACTCACTCTGCGCAGTATCACAATTGTTTTATGATAATAAAATCTATAAACAATTGAAACCATGTATTAACTACTCATAAATGTGTCTACAAAATGAAAGCTGCTGTCTATGATGTCATTTTGACAAATATTTTTTGCATACTGATTTTAGTTATTTCAACCATAGATTCAACTGAATATATGTAATTTCTGGATTGTTTCCCTTTTGTTCACTTTGGTTTTTGCACCATTTCACAAACACAAGCTATGCTCTTTTTTATATCTATTTTACTAACATAATCTAACTAAGGCTCCGTTGTCAGATGTCAAATGTCTTAATATTTCGTAGTTTTCCATAAAAAAACTGGCCGAATTTTGACACACGATGTTGATAGTGAGACGCCGTCCACATTTTTTTATAAGTACACGGTTACATCATACAAATGTTACCTAGCCCCGCCTCCATGGCATATAGATTTTTATATCTTAGCAAATGTATTTACTGATTGATTACGCATGAGATCGCAAACATACAGATTTATGTAGGTACCTATGTACGTAGTGTTAGCGGAAGTGTAAATAATATTATGGTATCGATCATAATTATGAAAATCAGTAAATGATTAGTTTATGTTGTACCTGGTTGTAGCTTGATCTAATTTTTTTAACTCTAAGTACGTATTTTACTTGAACACGCGTTCTCGAATTTTCTACATAACAAATTTTTTATTAAACGGGTGACAGCTCTTGACAATTGGTCTAGTGAGCTTCGAATGTTCATTGCCTAAATCCTTGTTCGTTTTTTGGCACGATAGAACGTTCACAGTAAGAACTACCCACAATAATTGTAAACTTCATTCTTGAGTGATTCCTTTGATTCCTTTGCGTGATAATTTTTTAGAGCATTTTAAATACCTGCATATCATAAAACTTACCAGAGACGAGCTAGTTGGCCTACAAAATAAAGCAAGACAGCATTAAAATCTTATTAATTCAATGTTTTCTACCTACTCGTATGCAAACACTTATGTTTATATTATTCCAGATGTTTTTCACGAGCACAAAACCCATCAACAATAAAAAGAATAAGTAATAGTCAGTGTTACCATTAATTGAATTCAATGGACGTATTTACCCTAGAAAGATGCGTTAATTGTTCATATTATTGCTTATTTACCATAAACAACTACTCTAACTAACATTATTACGATACTTACAAAGAAGAGGGTACGATTGAACTCACTAACCATAGCATTTGCCATGTTTTATGGATAATTAATTTGACGATTCATATAATGTCGTGAAGTATGGCAACCCTTTGTGCGTAGTGCGTGAAAAGGAATATTTTTAAATGCAATGACTGCTGCACTCTAGCTGAGTACAGCTAAAGTACGCAGCTACAGTAAAGATTGTAGTGTAGTAACACTACAATCTTTTTTATAAAACAGTAAAATTACATTACTTTTTATAATTAACTCCCGTGTACGCGTGTGT
The DNA here is from genome assembly GCA_019425675.1 of Leucinodes orbonalis. Taxonomy (NCBI): domain Eukaryota; kingdom Metazoa; phylum Arthropoda; class Insecta; order Lepidoptera; family Crambidae; genus Leucinodes; species Leucinodes orbonalis. The sequence goes on along the minus strand of PQWD01002234.1, from coordinate 117,547 downwards.
GTAATCTTAGTATGAAATTGGCCCTTGACTATATTTTATATTAATATAATGAATATAGGTAGAGAAAAGAAAAGCTATTAGATTTATTCTCTTGCTTGCTAAGATGTTCCTGAAATTTTCGAGAAGCATAATAACTACTACACCACACTAGCTTTAAAAAGCAGGAAAAGTTCAGTCCTGTTCATCATCAAAACTGTCAGGTATCACAATATTTTAGAAAAAATATGTCTACATGGAAACGTGTCCCAAATCAATGTCATTTCATTATAAATATTTCAGTTTATTTTAATTAGGCTACGTTTAGTCATATTATTTACTGATTGTTTAAGATTAATTACTCATTTAATTTCGTAAAAAAAAGCAATTTGTAATGGTCCTACTTTAGTAAACTTAAATTGAAAAAAAAAAGAAGAATTGAATCAGCAATTTTTAGATTAAATGTATAAGGTTACTAAACAAATAATGTATGCGCGCGCACAGTTCGTTCACTTAGAGCAATCATAATCATGGGATAGTCTTTTTATTAAACACTTAGATCCTATTACAAGGTAGTTAAAGGTGATTTTAAAATTGTCTTAAAAACCACCGATTATGATGAGAATAGGGTTGGCAGAGTCTTCGTAAGAGCTTGTTGAGATGCTGAATAACCTAGAGGAATCTTTCCGATGAGATGCGGTTGACATGAATCTGGTAAAGACGAAAGTCATGTTTATTGACCATGTCATACCAAATCATCTAATTTGGCCGGCATAACTTTGAGATGAGAGACTAGGAAGAGGGCATTCAGCAAGTTAAGTCCTAAAGTTGACGATTTCACAAGGGAGATGAGAGGGGGTTAAGAGTTGTTATTTTGGATTGATTGTTCAAGTTACCTCTTTTGGTGATAACTTGGTTGCATAGATTTACAAAATTAATAAAAGTCTTGAAAACTTTCTTTATTACACCAACGTTTCACCAAAAAAACATTTATTTCTGCTATGTAGAAGGGGCAAATGAGTAATGTATACACTTTCATTCATGTGATAATGTCATAAAAAAGCTATTGACAAACCTGAATGAATAAAATATTGATTATCAGGTAGGCAGCCCTGGCGTGTGCGACGGTGAGTGCGATATGGTAGGCTGAGCGGGGCCCGACCGTGGTAATAACTGCCCAACGCTGACTTCTTGTCTTCCTGGTTCGGAACGGAAACGGACTGATGAATTATGTAATTTATAATAGAACTGCTATATCTGACCTCTTTTTTGCACAGACCATATATTTTATTTTATGCTACTTACTTATTTCTCCCGCATTTTTAAATTCATTTTTTATTGAATTGGAGCAAACGAGCGTACGGTTCACCTGATGGTAAGTGAACAGCTTATGAATATTTGCAAGACCCGAGGTCACAGTAATGCGTTGCCGGCCCTTTAAAAGAGTGAAAAGGTTGGATAGATGATTCACCGGATGGTAAGTTATATTGCCCATGTACAGTCGTTTTTCCTGAGAAGCTACGAATGCGTTACCAACCTTTATGTAAACAACAATATAACCTATACATACCACCCATAGCAATATATCCTCAGCTCATGAACGTCCCCACCGAGGGGCACGAGCCTACCCGTAGTGTGTACAGCCTTAGTCAACTACGCAGGCCCAGTGCGGATTGGCCGACTTCACGCACAACCCTTGAATCTCTTCGTAGGCGTACATATTAATACAAATATAAATATTGTAAAGAAAGAATGAAAGAAAAACATTTATTGGCCATACATACATACATATTTTGTATTATTCACAAATAAATAATACAAAAACATATATTTCATAACAATTTTAAGGTATTTGTCAAATTCATCAAGTTGTATACATATATAAGAATAAAAATAAGCAAGATTGACACTCCATCCGCAGTAACTTTGAAGATGGCTTTAGATATAGTTGCTCAAGTAAATTAAGTATAATACCTCCGCTAAATAAGTAGTCTCATTTAGTAATGGATGCATATCCCATGGGTCTGCGGTTTGAACCCGAGTTGTGCACTGCACTGTGGGAACCGTGAAGTCGTGTGGTGAACTAATCATATTTACTATTTTGTGACGAGCGAAACGTTTATTAGATTTAGCACTGTCAGTCTGTATGTGTTGGTAGTTGAAAGATGCTAACTTAATGCATGAAATCGCTATCGACTTTATCTAAAACGATTGTAGAGTCATGAAAACAAATAATTAAGAGTTTAAAGTTAACGATTGAACTATGTATCTCTTAAAGAGTGATTTAAATAAAAATTATTTGAGTTTGACTTTTGACTGACTTAGGCCGATGAAATGTGACATGATATTTGTCCAATAAATATATCATTCCAAATAGATTTGGAAACAGTGATATTCTCTTACCTGTATATTTTCCACATGTCAAAGTGTTCCCAGTAGCTTCGTGTAAAATACTTAGCCGTTGACTGTCATGTCATGACTATCCATTTGCATTTGCAACACTAACCTATGGTTACGATAACGAATTAATTTAAACGTGTTTGGTTCTATCAAAAATCTTTGTTTTTACAAAGTTGTCTTAAATAATAATAATGGCAGTTAAATAATTGTAAATTTTACCAACATGTGATTATTTGATTCGAATAAGCTTCTCTTCAATAGGTCTATTTAGGTAAAATCACGCCTCACGTCTAACTTGCTCACGCGCATACAAAGCACTACAGTCATAAATCGTGCTTTCGTCTGGTTAAATAAATTTAAAAGTATTCTGTTTGCTAAAACGACATTCGATTTTAGATAACCCAGATTAGTTCTACAGTATATATTATATACGTTTATCTCTGTTCAGTGGCGTGCACTCCATATATGCAAATAAACAGTGCAAACCCTGTGCGGAAACCCGGAAAATCATTTTCCTCTACAGATTTAAAACCAGGGGCGATCTGCTGTCATCAACAGCACTCAATTTGAAAAGTAAATTATTTATTGTTTTCGCGATTAGTGGCATCACTTTGAATACCCTACTCATAATCTCTGTGCACGACACTGTCTCAGGATCAGATTGAATAAAAAAAAAAATGTTCTTGCATATTTGAGTCCAATGGCCGCGTACCAATTTTAATTCTAAGGGCATTTATAACATAATGGTTGTTTAAACAATTATTTAGTGGTTATTGTTTTTTTAAGAGGTTTTTAATATATAGCTTTCTAGACTAACATTGAGACTGCTATTAAAATGTTTCATGTTAGGATATATTTTTCTTTTAAATATTTTTCTATATATCAATAGTCTATAAAACTAAATGACGGAAACTTTATTGATTTGAGATTTTACGTGTATTTTATTTTGTAATTTTATGTTAGATTTCCCAATATAAATATTAAATACATACATATGTCTGATAGTCAATACCGAAATCGCTAACTGACTAGACCTAGAAGTCTCAATTAAGGAGACCTTGGTCTTATCAAGGATTTTTTCCTATTATAGAACTGGTGCACTGTAGGTACGTTTTTTGGAAAAAAAACCCAAGAACTGGCATGACATCATTGGGTCATGATCATCCGATTTAAACGATGTTAAAATTGCTCATTTGTTTACGGCCAGCATACCAATTTGCGTTAACACGATCGTTCCAAAAATTTTGGAATAACAAAGCAATACGTGAGACTCACGCGTGACTTAGTATCGTGAATTCACAAGCAACTATTCAAAATCTTCATTGTTTTGGGAGCTTTTTGGATATTGGTACGTTCTCCATTTACAAATTGCCTACCAATGCAATGGCAAATATTATTAGCGAAAAATAAAAATTTGCAGCTCCTACTTTTCTCTCGGCCACTAGCTAAAACGCTGTTAACTGACAGAACAACTTCATAAATGTTTAACAGAGAACAACATCATATAAGGCATATTTTCTACTGCTATATGACACCATTAAAATATTATAAGGGATTTTGCATGAAAACAAACTAGTACTGTGTATCATCCCATTTGGTGTTGCGGTTGATACGTCGACTGCAACACCAAGGGTTCCGGGTTCGATCCCCGGGCAATACAAACATTTGTGTGCATGAACATGTCTGTTTGTAATGGTCTGGGTGTTTTCTATGTATAATATGTATGTATTTACAAAAAAAAATGCATATTATTATTTATAATCGTGCACAATTTGAATTACTTATCAGCCAAACTAAAAATTGTGCATTTCAGTTAGCTGCGTTTTTGCTAGTGGACGGCAGTTTTAAGAACCTTACCTATACAGCGCATTCATAATGTGTTTTGTTAATCGCTCCAAAGACCTTTACGGCTTACTATGCAAATGACGCAAACAAACGGGCTCAAAAAGGGATGGTTCCCGCTCGTTTCACGAGAATTTCAATAATTTGTGTTAAGCTTCATGCACATAACTGCCAATTATAACAAGATAATTTTAAGTGCCGCTATTCGATCTACTTTGTGAACTAAATATTTTTAATTGTGATATTACGCAGTATTTAATTTTATTTATATTCTATTCAAGATACTGTGAATGCTCGATAGTTCAATAAGTTGAAATCGACAGGACACAGGACCGATGACCGTTGGTGTAAAGGATTTCTGAAGTACAGACTACTTTGAGTAGCGCAGAACGCTCACCGAGGGAAGGAGCTAGTACTGAAGCGCTCCCGCTCAAAGCACTTGCGCTTTTAAAGAAGCAAGTGGATATTTATGATTGAACATAATTTACTTTTTTTTGTAATAGGTGGACTGGAAACAAGCAAACTACACATGGCACACCTAAAAGTAAATGCCTACGCTGTCCATGTGCAATACCAGAGGGCATATTTAAGAACCATTAGCAATTACGTTTTGTACTGAAATGTTATTATATTTATTTTTAGTAGTTAATACTTAATGCAAACAATATTATTGTACATGGATAAGTGAAAACATTTTGATTATGATGCCAATTTATTGACGTTAATAGGTTTAGCTATGTTAATTATTAAGTTGTAATTAAATACTAGGTATTTTATTTTTATATATTATTTTTTTATTTAAATAAATACGTATGACGTTATACCGGTTTATAATATAATAATGCCGGATAAACTATGTGTCTCCACCCTTATCCTAGTGTGACCATGCGTGAGCGCACATTTGAGTTGTAAGTTACACACGCCGTCTTTAGAGAAAGGTTATGGTCGCTTACTGTTTTCATCGTTCTCACAAACCCTTTGATAATATAAACAACAATGGCAATACCAGCTTTAAAGTATGCGAAAACCTATCAGCTATAAAAAAGGAAAACTTTCAGAATTAGGATCCTTCGAAAGCATTGAAATTCTCGTTTTAAGATAAAAAGTCACATTTTAATTCGTTTCTTTGCTTTGCTGATCCAGACTACCAGTATTTGTCATAAGTTCTGAAGACTAGAAGTATAAGGTATAGATAGAGCTTGGGTAACCCATTAATGATCTTAATCTCCCGTCACAAGATCATGATAAAATATCTACAGATGTTCATACAGCGCTCTATAAATCTAAGAAAGAAATTTATACTGTGGAAAATTAAACAACATATACACCGACTGAACGTCGATGGCTCAGTGGTGTAGACTGTCGCCTTCCTACCGGGAGGGCTGAGATTCAAATCCCGACACGTACCAATGTATTTTCGAATTTTCGAAAAATATATGTACGTTATCCGACGCTCTTACGGTGAAGGAAAACATCGTGAGGAAACCTTCATGCACGCCTGCGAAGAGATTCGAAGGTTGTGTGTGAAGTCGTCCAATCCGCACTGGGCCCGCGTTGTCGACTAAGGCCTAATCACCCTATACGGGTAGGCTCGTGCCCCTCGGTGGGGGACGTTAAATGAGCTGATGATGATACAATGGACACTTTATATATAATACCAAATGCCCGCACAAATATACACGCTGATATACATACTTTTGTTTAAAACAAGGATAGAGTCTGGGCCCATTTAGTTATGTAGTTCGGCTAAAACGCATGGGTCGACAATTTATAATAGTATAACAATAATTTTCATCACGAAAAACATGGTCTGGTACTAATAAACAAAAACAATTGAAACAACATATAAGACGCTGTAGCCGCATGAACTACTTAGTCCTATAAGGTAGGCCTAAGGTAGGCTCATGCCCCTCGTTAGGGGCTTCTAATGAGCTGATGATGAAGACATAAAATACAAAGTAGTTAAGATAATAACAGAGCTCGCGTGTTATTTAGCATCACTGTGATAAAGAGAGGCCATGGTTTACTAACGACAAATCACAAATTTTAAGCTTTGGGCTCAGAAAAATTAAATTAATCACAAAACTTTATTTAATTAACGACACTGAATTCCATTTCAATATTTACCAATTACATAAATATTAATTCAATAAGTTATAATTTCAGATGTGAGTTAAAGTCTGATTCCGATTTCCGTGAAGGTACAACAAAATGATGCTATCATTATAGTCGTATCCTGGAATTCACTTTGAGAGAGGCAATGAAATTGCCGGATACACGGAAATTAAACGTTAAATTTCTCAATAACTTTATTACTATTATAAATAACTGCGAATACATTATTCAGTTATTTTAAAACAGACTCGAAACAATATTTCTCTATCAATACTTACTTGGTCACCTATCCGACAAAATACCATTGCGATAGTCGCTTAACCCTCGACGTGTTTAACATGTCTCCTATAGACCAGCTACTGTACAACCCGTGGAACAAGACCGCAGTAAGTGCTTATCGCGCACATCAACAGCATATGAGTACGACCGCTAAGCATTTTGGTCGCGGCAATGTTAAAAACAGTAAACTTGATCTACATGCAAAGAAATCGCGTGTAATAAACATTGCCCGTTACGTAGCTGCACCGTTACCGATTTGTCCATAACGGAGTAACAGATTAAATTATTAATACTCCGTATAAACATTTAAGGGATACGGTTTATGACCGTTTGGTCTGGGGACTCTAGCTGCGTAAGTTCGAAAACAAATTAACATTTTGAATTCATACGTCACTGGTTTCCAACTGTTTGCGAATTTTGTTATCCTTTTTGCATTATGTTTTTATTAGGTGGCAGTTACAATGTGTAATTAGGTATCTCATTTTTTATTTTATTTATAACATAACTAAAAGAAAAGAAAATTAGTGTAAGTTTAAACTTATGAAGTTTTATATTCATAACTTTCTGTTGAATGTATACTATTTGACATGAGTAATTGAAACATACATAGTGTAATCTCGTAGTAACACAGTTTTTGTCATATATCCGCAATGCATCGGGGTAGTGGTGGGAGAGTGCAGGTTAAAATCTTGCCACGTACCAATAACTAATGTCATTTTTGAAATTATATGTACGTTTATCCTACGCTCTTACGGTAAAGGAAATCATCGTGAGGGAACCTGCAAAGAGATTCAAGGGTTTTCGTCCCGTTTGACTCCTTACCAACAACACCCGATAACAAAGTTTACAACTATATTCTATTTTAAAAATCAAAGACCAGTTATTTACTAATCAACAAGACAAGAACCTTCATCATCTGCGGACGAGTACACGTCCCACTGCAAGGCACTTTCCGCACAGAATAGCTAGGGTGAGATCGGGCCGCAACCAAACACGAGAGCCCAATGCGGATTGGTGCGTTAACGACTACCATCCTAAGATTGAAGCCGAGGTCGACAGCTCTACATGCTCTCCACAGCACGGGATAATATTTTTTCGGGGTCATCAGGTGATTCAACCTGCAATATCACTAGGAAGAATCGAATAAAGTGACTTTCATTACGCGGACTCTCCACGGGTTCCAAACCAAACAACCTTCGGATCTAAATTCAATGCTCAGCGCATTAAACAAAGGAGGTAGTTGACGCTGCAATACGTATCATCAAACTTAATGGATCTTTGGCGGCGGCGTACGTCATAAGCCTGCAAAATCACATCGTCCAATACTTTTGTACATTCTCTGATAGTGGTCAGGTGGGGATTGAAACACCTCGTCAAACCGTTAGTAGAAGAATATTGGCTGATATGTACTCCGTAGGGCGGGTACCATTGTACGGTCATATAATTGCCAATAGATAGTACAATTTCGCCCATTTTGTATAAAATAATTTACATGTTGTTCACATTTTATGTGAATCCGGTTTCTTACGACGGTGGTTGTTTAGAAACGCTGTTGTGATTTATGCAAGGCGCTGGTAAGTCAATGTTAGTTCTACTTTGCGATTGTCGTCGAATATACTATTTATTACACAGGTAGGTATGTTTGGTATTATTTTAATTAAGACTAGTTAGGGAGAGTTGACAGTGCAGTGAAATTAATGCATCCCATGACTTACAAATTATTACATTTCATTAAAACATTTGAAAAAAAAACCGCGGTTGATCGTCATTTTGTTTGTTAGATGTAAAAGATGATATTGGTGAGTCAAATTTGCATAAAATCTGGCATAAAATAGGAGTCCAGTGTCTAGCAGTGGACTGTAACGGGGAAAGAGTGAGAGCCAATCATCAGTTACAAATGCATGTTAAATATAAACAAAGTGTGGCACAAAGCCAAGCAGACCAATTTTAATTCCATATCAAAACGCTGCGACTTTTGAAAAACGCATAGAAAAAGCTTGCTCATACCATACGGTAATCAGTGCAAAGACTTAATGAATTACGTAAAATAATTATAGATGCAACGCCAGTAATGAAGGCACGGTCGGGTGCACTAGTTGCATCTGTGCGATGGACCATGATTACAGGCCGGATTGTAGGTATATTTCTTTCATTTCCCATACTATCTTTTTTGTATTTGCAAATGTTTTGTTATAATAACATGACGTGATGATAAGCCATAGTCGTCCAACCCGCACTGGGCCCGCGTGGACGACTAAGGCCTAATACCCTATACGGGTAGGCTCGTGCCCCTCGGTGGGGACGTTTAATGAGCTGATGATGATGATAAGCCATGGTACATATTATTTGTTTATTCGAAGTTGGCATTATTACTTTTATGAAACTATGATGAATGTTAAAATTAGGTACTTTCATTTCACCTATGTCTGGCCAAAGGCACACAGGTAGTGAAATTACTGATCTTTTTTACACTCTCATCTAACACCTCTGTGTTTTTAAACTTGATAAGTAATATGAAGATGTTTATTTATCCAGTTAATTATGGTCTTTTCTACAAGATTAGAAGTCGATTCGCAAAATATGCCAACTATACAGGTGGATTGTTTTCTTAATTTCTTACTTGTACTTATCATAAAACATCTCTGGATTAGACATTATTATGGATTAGGCTGTGTTAAAAGTTTATTTTAAGAGTCACAATTTTGTTCGTGCTTGTGGCGAAAACCTAAGCAGTGAAATGTTATTTCAAATTTAAGAGCTTAACACAATACTTAACGCAATTTATTTTCTACTGAATAATAATACCTAAGAATCTTACCTAACTTAAAACTTGACATGAGAACTCAGGGAAATAATTGAAATAGATAATATATGAGTGAGCTATCGTTTAGCGTAATCTTTATCAAAACACATTTTAGTTAATAAAATTCTCACGTCAAGAGACCCAATGCGACAATATAATCAGTACTTAATTGTGGAACACGGGCCAATCATACAACAAAAGAGAAAATATCGAGATAGTCTAGCGGGGTTTTTGAAGTCATTCCTCTTAGGAGTATTGAAATGTCGACCTTACGGTGATGACATACGATCAAAAATTACATATTATCATTTGTCAGCACAATGCAGTTGGCATGCCTTGTTGTTAATTTTCCTTAGTTAATTATCGAGAGTTCTTATTGCAGTGCATGTGTGGGAACACACCGGAACAATATCGGAATCACTTTCAAGGTAATACACTGAAGATAAACTCACAGACGGAACCTTCTAAAATACAATAATTAATTCGTTCAATAATAGTATAGATAAAACGGATTCGACCACAAATTACCACGTTTTATGAAATCACCAAGCAGATCACCAGAACTTCATTCGTTGTTAGGTAGAAAGGTCCCCTGAGGATCTTTCTACCTACCTTCCTACAGAAATAGAAGAAAATCCATCCCAAGCATTGCGACCACCCAGGTACCACCATGGGTTCAAGAACCTACTATCCTAAGAAAGTTGCAGGAACTAAAGGCTTAAACTGCCTTCCGAAGCCGGATGTGCTAACCGCTACGCCATTCAAAGAAATGTTTTAATTAGACAATATTTTTTAAAGAAAGGACGATGAAGGAAAACGTGAGGAAATCTGCGCCTAAGTCCACGCGGGCTCAGTGCGGATTGGCCGACTTCACGCACAATCTTTGAATCTCTTCGCAGGCGTGCGCAGGTATCCTCACGATGTTTTCCTCACCGTAAGAGCGTCGCATAAACGTTCATTTAATTCGAAAAAACATTGGTACGTGACGGGATTTGAACCTGCACCCTCGGTCTGATCGGAAGGCAAGAGTTCACACCAATGAGCCACAGACGCTCTTTTATTTATAACGCAAATACAACCCTATGAAATTGATAAGTAGTAGCACAGTAGTACCGGATGCATTAATGACCAGTGATCGAGAGTAGCATGGCGCCGAAGTAATTGATATTATTGACTTGTACTCCGTCCATCAGTTAAATTATAGCCTACTTCAATAAAGAGTATTTATATTATACTATGTGTATATATTTATTTGTTTGTCATTAACTGTCAAATGTACAACTTCAGAATAATATTTGATTATTAAGTACTATTATAATAAACAATAACCCCTTTATTCAATAAAATATTATTACTACAATTTGACGATATGAATAAATAAAAATATTTACAGTAAATAAAACATATTCTTTAATTAATTCTATTCAAGTTTTTCTCTATGAATATTGCTTCTGCCTGTCAATCTACTGTTAACATAGGTCTTTTTAATTTGACAACATACTCGTCAAAAGTTATCAAGCCTTCGCTATCCACATTCAGTTTTAAACATCGAAAAAGCCGAGACAGTTGTTCCCCATAGGAAAATCACCTTCCACCATCATTTTAGCCAAAGAGTCTGATTTTGATCTAGGTCACCCCCAGGATTTCCAATAGTCTTTTCTTTCTGAAAGAAAAAAAATTATTGATCGCGCACTCTTAACTATACAGAAGTTGGTTAAGGACTTCTGGACCGTTATTCACCAATTTTTTCAAAACTTTTTAACGGTTTACTTTACAATACTAATATATACTTATACTGTATCAAGGAAAATTCATGTCATCAAGGAAAATTATTTCAGGTCAAATATTTAAAAAATAAAATTATATATTAGCTTACATGCTTGTAAAACGTCTAATGTCTACTAGAGATATTTTTAGATGAAAACATATTGTGAAAGTAATTTTGTATTTTATTTACTTCCTTAAGCGTAAGGATTTTTCTTTTTCTTCAATTGAAGTGTTAAATATTTCCTTAGAAATACACGTTATTACGTATTGGTAGTAAATCATAAGCACACAATCCGCAAGCGGTTATTGCGGAGACCGTCGACCGTGTGAAACTTGAAAATTCAAGCAATAACATATATTGATCGTAGATTCCTAATTTTAACAATGTCCTATTAATACCTAAGAATAATGTGATTTTATTGATGACGACCGCTTTCTTTTGTTAATTACGTTCTGTATTAATCATCATCATCATTAGCTTATTATACCTAGGGGCACGAGCCTAAAGGGTGTATAAAACCTTAGTAGTCCATGCGGGCCCAGGGGGATTGGCAACCTTCACGTCATCTTTTCTTCACCGTAAGCGCATCGGATAAACGTACATATAATTTCCCAAATTCAAAATTACATTATTACGTGGCGGGATTTGAACCTGCATACTTCGTATCGGAATGCAACAGTCCACAGCAATGAGCCACCGACGCTTTCTAAATTAACAATAAATATAATTTATATTAGGAATTCGAAAACATAACGACAATAAAGTTTATCTTCTTAAGATAGAGACAATACAATTTGTTTATGAGGCTCCGACTCCTGAACTAATGTTAGTAAGTACCTAACCATCTAATATTTCAAGGTTCAGTGAAAAAAACTTTCTATAATGACTGAGTGCTCAGGGTGGTATACACTTAGGATATAAATCATAAAATAATCATTTAAAATAGAGCAAAAAATTAATACTTACTAAACAATTCGTTGGCGGGAAAATCGTAAACTCAAACGCAACACCTAAACATCACCATTAAATCAAAATCAAACTACTGTCCACTTCATTTTGGAATAAAAAGCAACAATCGAACACTTTCTCAATTTAAAAAAATATTTTAATTGTTCCAAAAACAAAAGACATCCGTCAAAATAGAGTGCGCGCATTTGATATGGGTCGGCGACCGTTCGCGGACGAGATCTCGATTAGATTTCGCGGGCACGTGTCGAGCTGACTCGCCCGAGCCGCGGGAGACGAGTAAATGAGTAGAAAGCACCTGTGCGACCGAGTCCCGCGTATCGCACGGGGGTACGTACGATTGTTTACCGCGACTCTTATGATTTATCGCAGATTACAAATTTTCAATAGGTTTAGCGAAAATCTTATTCGTTACTTCGTAGGAGCCTTTAAAACTGGTTGGGAAGTGTGTCAAAAGAAATCCTTTTAATAAAAGATTTTTTTTTTATTTTATTTATTTGTATTGCATCACATATGCATTCCATAAGGTGTTACATTGTTGGATTGTAAACATATGGACCCTGGGAGGGTGTTGCAATTTAATATTGTACATGCAGTTTAACATATTAATAAATAAGTTCAAAAAGTCAGTACATAATTAAATTCAGTTAATAACAAATTAAATCAAATTATTCAAAGATAATAGATTAAGCAATAAATTTTCAGTATCATGTCAAAGATAAGAATTGAAATTGTCAATACAATATAAACATGTCTAATAAAAGGCAAAAATGTTCTAATAGTAACAATTAAAAAGAAAATTAATTATCCAAATAATAAAAACATATTTAAAATGTCCAAAATGATTAAATTGATATACAATAAAATAACATAAAACCAAAATACAGAACCACAGACCAACATTCCCCATAGGTACCTATTTTTAAGTACAATACCTGTCTAATTAAATTATTTATTTTTATCATAAATATATTCATTGAGATCGTAGTAACACTTGCTTTGTAAAAATGATTTTAAGAGCTTAATATACGTGTTATATTTTGTTTCGATTTCTTTTGACACACTCTTTCGGTGAATAAACTATTGGGTGAAAGCTATAAAGCTTGTTGTGCTGAAAGGCGGAAATTTGTGTTTTCAGCATGTCTTTTAGCTGGAAAGATGAGATACTACTTACACTTGGGTGATCTAAAATATTTGCGGCAAAAGATGGTTATCACATTATGATCACAAGCTATTAGTATTCATTATATGTGTTAGTTGTTATGTAACTCAAGGACCTAGTTCGCTTGGTTTCAAATTCATGAGACATAAATACAGAAATCAGACACATTAAATAAAAATGGTTATGGGAGAACAATAATTGAATAAATAATCGTTTTCAGACCAATTCTTACTTGTTTGTAATCAGTACTTATATCAAAAATTATTAACTGAAACTTGTAGAGTTTGCTCTACTACTATAAAATAACCACTAAAAACCAAAAATTAACAGACTAGATGTCACCTTTGCCACTAACATCAATGCCACAATATTAAAAGACGCTTTTTACTCACGTCGTGGATTACCGCTTCCAAATTGACAGGCGATTCATTCCACTGACAGATGCATAGGCTGTTTTTAATTATGCCTATTCTGGAAATTGTATTCGTATTGTAAAATTTAATATACACAAATTGCATGGTCGTTCTTAAATAAAAAAACTGTCTACTTTTTGATTGAGATTGATGCGCATCAAATGTTCTTTTACTAGGCAATGGTTTTAGAGTTCCCTCGTTATAGTTAGTAATATTATAACAAACGCGTTTTTGCCATGTATTTAAGGAGAGTTTTAAAATTACGTTTATTTTTTTTTAAATAACTGGTTTAGAAACACACATTTTAGACAAAACAAATAAATAAATATCCGCGCCATCTAGCTCCAAGTTAAGGGCGAAGCCTGTAGTATGGGTAAAAACAACGGATAAACATACTTATTTACTTTTTTTGTAAATACACACTTACTGTACATAGAAAACAGCCAGAACAATACAAACAGACATGTTCATGCACAGAAATGTTTGTACGGTCCGGGTATCGAACCTGGAGCTCTTGATGTAGGTAAATGGTTCAATGGGTCGTCAAATAAAAGACAAAGAATTAAACTCTCAAAGCAGCGATTGAAACAATGTTTGGAAAGTTAACTCTAGATTACTATCGGAACTTTCATTAATCATAACATCGATGTTTATCGAAAGATTGTAATGTTACTCCTGTAATATTTGGATGACATCTAGAAGACAATCTCTCAAATCAAAGTGATTGAACAAAAAGAAATGAAATATTATTTCTCTGCCATTCATTTTTTATACATATGTAATAAAAAACTAAATTTGTTCAGTTGATGTTGTTTGATTGTTTTTATATTATACTTCATATAGAAAAATATATTCTATTTATTATTATAGTATTTAGTTTTTTTGCTCTTATTATTTTTGACCTAGAAGATCTTTTGTGATTCGCTCTCCTTTTAGAGTTCATCTAAAAGGTGGGCACTTTTAAGAAAGTTCAGGACCCTGCCCAACTTTATAGATGTAATGTCTCTTGGGCATAAATGTTAGTTGCCCAAGTGAATGTTTTGATCCCATTGTAGAGGACCACAATTGCAGAGTAGGTGATTCGGTGTCTCTCTCTCTTCGGACTCACTTAGCTTCATTTTGTGAAGGTGACTTTTCAGCTTGCAGTGTCCAGTCAGTGCCTTTTTTATTTTGCTCTTATGCTTCCGTTTAAATAATCTCAAGTAACAAAAGCTATTTTATGATGTAACTGAACCCAAAGTCAAGAAAACAAAATACACACTCGCCCATATTTTTCCATACTTATATTATTAATGTGTATGTATATGTCTGTTTGTTTGAACGTCTTTCATTCAAAAACGAAGTAATGAATTAACGTATTTTGAAGAGGAGAAGTAAGAGGTGGTTTTAGAGATGGAGAGTGACATAGACTTTTCGTCTCTTTCTAACCCCTCACTTAGGGAATGGAAGTATGTACGGAGCGTTAATGTATATGGTTGTTAACGCGAGAGAAGCCGCGGGCAAAAGCTTGTTATCAATAAAAATCGTCGTCTTAAAAAAGTCCAAAAAACGGGTAAGATCAGAAAGTCAAGTGATTAGAGACAATTATTACACATTTGATTTTACCGTATGATTTTTTAACTGTTTAGTATGACAACTTATTTACACTTTTATTAGTGTACCGATACAAAGTGACAGCAGACAACTCGGTAGTGAATGAAAGTAAATGATATGACCTTTAAAGATAGATTGATTGCTTTATAATGAATTATTGTTCGCGTGCTCCGATGATAATCCCTAAGGGCTTTATTGAATACATCAAAGAAGCTTCGGATGTAGGTATTTGTCGAATTAAGTATCACACAATACTTAAATTGACTTACATTAGTAAAATAAGGTTTTAAATCTGTGATTTTATATTTAATACAATCATATTGATTGAATGTTAATCAAAGCTTTTGTAGAGAATGAATAGCTGTGCTGTACCTACAGACTGCTATCTCTGACTCGCCTGCTCTACGTACAGATGATCTGCCATCGATGGGGAGATTGGGTCACCAACCACGCGGACCTTATGTGGATTGGAGCAGGAGGGTGTTAACAAGTAGGTACTACCCGGACCGTGTCGGGTTAAAGTGTCCTCCGAAGCACGAAATCTTTCTTTTGAAACAATTAGATTCAAATTTCAACCATAAGGTCTTCGCTGGACTGAGCAACTGATTTTAAAAAGTCAATATGTACAAATGGCTCCAGATTTAACATAAGTTGCTGAAGTCTCATTTTAAGCATATGAAGCCTTTACCAGGAGAATCGGCTTCTTAGTACGTTTTTTTTTACTAATCCAGAGCAAGTTGGCGAATAGCCAGAACACCTCGTCGTTTAGAGATAAGGAACGCCAACCGCCACTATTTGGTCGAATACGCTATTTTGGAAATAAAGTATTATTTAAAAAATACACAAACAATGTAATGTTAAAGTGTTCTTAAATTCTTGCACATGTATAAAAATATCATTAAATAAAGTAGTTTATATTTACTCAATTTAATGTATATACACACTTACTTTACGAACCGATAAAGAGTACAATAATAAGTATGTAAATTATAAATGAACCATACTAAAAACCATAGATTTAGTATTAGCGCGCTTATACTATAAAAACTGTCAATCTTTCATAAAACAGTTTATTTGATCAAAAAGACTTGGCAGCGGTGGGATTCGAACCCACGCCTCCGAAGAGACTGGTGCCTTAAACCAGCGCCTTAGACCGCTCGGCCACGCTACCACTTCATAGATGTGAAATAGGCCAAACTGCCCTTTTATTCCTGATTCACATAAAGGGGAAATATTGGGTACTTGTCAAGAAATTATTCGTAATTAAGTATTCATATTTTTTTTAGAGTTGGCCTGAATAAATGTACAGGGTATTTAATTTCTTTGATACTGAATCCGAGTATCTCTCGTACATATATTATGTGTAGGTACTAATTCATATTTTATAATTAATTGTAGATTTTGAAAAGTCTATTTAACTACTTACACGTTTATGAAGTAATTAAATGCCTTAAATTACGTTTAGTACAAATATACCAAAATGTAGAGATATTCTTATCAATATCATGTTATTCATCATACCTTTCAAATTATAGAATCATCCTTTTCAAAACATAGAAATATTATATAATAAAAAAAGGTGATTGGATCTAGAATGAATCGAAATCAAATTTAATAAATGATAAGGCATTATAACAATGAGACGATCATCTGCCTTTCATGTTATGTCATAGTAAAACATAATTTTAATATGAATAGAATATAACGTGTTATAATGAATACATTTAGACTTAAAGTAAACAGGCTAACTACGTCTTAATCGGTGACAATTATTACTTCTCTAACAACGTATGTAGTGTCAGCTATTTCGCAACAGTACCATGTGTTACGTCAGACCTACTACTAAATGTTTATGTAGAAACATTACGAGCAATATGAGGAGTAAAATGATAATTTGTGCTGTTAATTTAGGTGGTGGGATAAAGGTAACTTTCGAGACTAAAGCAAACTTAATAATGTTATATCTAATGAAGCTGAGCTGTGATGGAAACGCGATGCCAGCAGTGGTACCTATTGAGTAAAAAAAACTACTTATTTTGCATCTTACCGAACTACCGACACGTAATGATAATCAAACAGCGTGGCTATGGGGAGATAAGGCCTTAAAACAAACTAAATTGGTGGGTGTAAGCGTCTGCTATCCTAAAATAGCAGCCGGGACCATCGGACTAACCTTCTGAAGCATGGAGTCACCTATTCGATGACAAACTGTTGCAATTGTTCCGCAACTTGCGTAATTAATAACTTAACGCGCGACTTCGCCATTCAGGTCATAATATTATGACGATATTTAGTTATAATATAATATTTTTAACAAGACCTTAGCTTTATATTAAATTTTTGATATATTTTCAAATAAAAATATTGTTTACTAATATTTAATAATCATTAATGCAAAAGTTATCAAAGAAACCCCTTATAGAAAAAAGTGAATCTCACGACCTCGGTAACAACATATAAAAAATACGCAGAGTTAATTTTTGACTATCTGAAATCGTTTTATATGCCAATATTTCTATAAATTAAATCTTGCTTAAGCCAAACAAATAAAATCAAGGATGAATTCCGATAGTGCTCTGTAAACTACACCTCTCTCGTATGCTAGAGTTATGTTTCTCGAAATCATTTTGTAGAGTTGAATGTCAGTTTTCGCGAAACAGTGTAAACGCTAGACAAATATATTGAATACTTTCCTATGAACGTGAAATAACGGACAACAGAAGCAAACAGAGGGAGGAAACCAAAACGCTTTTAATTACTTAATAACAATGAGCTAATAATAATTTTATGTAAAATGAGGGAAATATCTTAATATATTATGTTATTATTTTGTGATTTGACTTATGCAATATAATTTGAAATAATAATGATGGAAATAAATTGCAATTATATAAATATTAATAACTAGAATATAAATTGGAAATAAATGAACATTGTATTAATAATAAGTTTTGATAATTGTCATTATAAATTTTTGCATGCCTTAAACAGGCAGAATACTATGTATATAATATTCACTTATGTAACACCTTACTTAACATGTATTCTGTGCAAATAAATGTATTCTAAATAAATGTATGAGCGTCGGTGGCTCAATTTGAAATAATAATGATGAAATAAATTGCATTATATAAATATTAATAACTAGATAATAATTGGAAATAAATAACATGTATTAATATAAGTTTGATAATGTCATTATAAATATTTGCATGCCTTAAACAGGCAGAATACTATGTATATAATTCACTTATGTAACACCTTACTTAACATGTATTCTGTGCAAATAAATGTATTCTAAATAAATGTATGAGCGTCGGTGGCTCAATGGTGTTGACTGTCGCTCTCCTACCGGGAGGGCTGAGGTTCAAATCCCGCCACGTACCAATGTTTTCGAATTTTTGAAATTAAATGTACGTTATCCGACGCTCTTACGGTGAAGGGAAACATCGTGAGGAAACCTTCATACACGCCTGCGAAGAGATTCAAAGGTTGTGTGTGAAGTCGTCCACTTCGCACTCGGCCCGCGTGGACGACTAAGGCCTAATCACCCTATACGGGTATGCTCGTGCCCCTCGGTGGGGACGTTTAATGAGCTGATGATGATGAAATGTATTCTATTCTATTAAAACGTAACTACGACATGTAAAACTTGGCGAAATATTGACATTGAAAGTGTGCGTTACCCTAGCAGGAAAGTATGTCCTAGAGTGATATGATGGTACCAAGTTTTGTGCTCTATTTACTATGTATGTGCGCCAAATATTATATATGTGCATCCAGCCGTTTTGGAATAAATCGAAAAAAACGGTTCCTGCTAGGGTAACGTTTTTCTAGCAAAATTTTTAAAAAAACATCGGAGAGAAAAAATAATTAGTCCGTTAGAAAGCTTATGTGTGTGCATGAATGTGCGCCAAAAATTATATATGTGCGCCTTCAGGTTTTTGAAATATTCAACTTTTTAATCTTCCTGCTAGGGTAACGTTTTACAAAATCGCATATCTCGAAAACTATTGCATGTGCGTTTATGAAAAAAATTGCATAAATAGCTCTTACATGTGCCAATATGTGCCGGAATTTTGAACAAGAAAAATATCTTAGATTTTAAGTTATAGCGATCTTTTAAGAAATGAGAAAAAAAAATATAGCCTCTTTATAAAAAGGCCGATAAGCTCATAAAAAATTGCATTTGATCCGTCTTGAGACGCAGATTATGTGCAGCAAGTTTCAATAGTGCACATTCATTAGTTGTTGAGTAATATGAGAAAAACTAAACAAAAAACCTATCATGTTTTTGACGTTCACATACAAGAAACTGGTTCAATCTAAGATGAGCGATTGTAAACCATGATTATGTGCATATTGTCAAGTAATAATGTGAAAATTTTCACCTTAAAATATTCCGTATTTAAAAAGATATAAACAAAAATCAAAAAAAAAAATACGATCGATTATCCGACCAAATTAGAATGACTACTAAAAAGCGACGATCGATATGTATCGATGGCCTTCTTAAATTTACACATCAACCTATTGACACATCTTGTGCTCAAGTACAGTAAAGTGATAAAGTGATTCCCATTCATTTTCGAAACAATGTTTCCATATTTTATAAAATTTCATAAAAATGCATTGGATAGTACAAAAGGAAATATAAAGTATGTATTATATAATATAAACCAATTGGGGCTAGATAGCGCTGAGAGAGTATCAGGTTATATTTATTTATTAAGTTCGTATTTTTCTTTTCACAGAAACTTCACACGGCTAGCACATTTATTTAGTACTTCTTTTTATCCTTTTTTTAGAGTTGACGTACAATACTATAAAACTCGTAGGATTTGAATAGATAAGCGTGACACCATTAATAATAGAAACTCTAAAAAGTGTGATGACACAAATGTCAAAGTTAAAATAACTGTCAATGGACTCTTTATCTCTGGTCGCACACGCCAGCTATGACGTCTTACGTATTGCTTGTAGAAAAAAGGACAGGTAATTACCTAAGGTATTAATTAATGCGAACTTTTACTACAATTGGAAGTACAGCCCTTTTGTGGCTAGATCTAGCACTTTTTAGTACGGGTGAACTCCTTTTTTAACGATTTAGCTCTTTTTCGCTGTCTTGAAAATATTAACCAATGTATGAAGTTTTCGACATGATAATAACTTTGTTACTATATCATCGGCCATGAAGACGTTTTTTAGACGCTCTAAAAAAACGGCTTCATGACATGATTATTTAAGCATTTGTAGAACGAAAAATCTATTGATGCTCAATGTATATTTACTCATGGTCCCTTCCTACAAGCGAGAAGAGAGAGAGTAGGAGATGATAGTACTGGTGATAAATGTATTCGTTATTTGTGAGAATAGTTTGCAACAGAAACTAAATCCTTTTAACTTATGAAAGCGAATAAACAAACCATCAGCGTAGCTTTAATCGAACCATTTTTTTTGTTAAAACAATAATTAGTGGAACCGTCCTTTATAATTATGGGCAGAATTATTCTTACTAAATCCTTAATTGTGGCTTTGTTGTCGGTGTTCAGGCTTTTCAAATCATTCATCGCAAGTGACTTTAAGCAAAGCCCCTTTGGCTGCGAGGCCCCTACCGGTCCGAGGCCGCGAGCGAGAAATATTACAATGTATATAATTACTACTATATATTTTGTTATTTAATACTAAGTGTATTAATGTGATTTTAGGTTAATTTTTTATCACTTAATCAGGTCTCCACAAACCAAAATTATTTTTGTACATGATTTAATAATTTATTATTATCAATTACTTTTTATACAGCAATTAAAATAATAATGATACAAAGTTTATTTTGTCCGAAATGGAAACATAAATTATATTAGTAATATTTACATGAACCCAAATCTACCAAAAAACTTTCTAACGCGACTGTACGACAGCTACCAAGGTATTAAGCGTTCATTACCGAAGGCCATCGATACATATCGAATCGTCGCTTTTTAGTAGTCATTCTAATTTGGTCGGATAATCGATCGTATTTTATTTTTTTTGATTTTTGTTTATATCTTTTTAAATACGGAATATTTTAAGGTGAAAATTTTCACATTATTACTTGACAATATGCACATAATCATGGTTTACAATCGCTCATCTTAGATTGAACCAGTTTCTTGTATGTGAACGTCAAAAACATGATAGGTTTTTTGTTTAGTTTTTCTCATACCTACTCAACAACTAATGAATGTGCACTATTGAAACTTGCTGCACATAATCTGCGTCTCAAGACGGATCAAATGCAATTTTTTATGAGCTTATCGGCCTTTTTATAAAGAGGCTATATTTTTTTCTCATTTCTTAAAAAATCGCTATAACTTAAAATCTAAGATATTTTTCTTGTTCAAAATTCCGGCACATATTGGCACATGTAAAAGCTATTTATGCAATTTTTTTCATAAACGCACATGCAATAGTTTTCGAGATATGCGATTTTGTAAAACGTTACCCTAGCAGGAAGATTAAAAAGTTGAATATTTCAAAAACCTGAAGGCGCACATATATAATTTTTGGCGCACATTCATGCACACACATAAGCTTTCTAACGGACTAATTATTTTTTCTCTCCGATGTTTTTTTAAAAATTTTCCTGCTAGAAAAACGTTACCCTAGCAGGAACCGTTTTTTTCGATTTATTCCAAAACGGCTGGATGCACATATATAATATTTGGCGCACATACATAGTAAATAGAGCACAAAACATTGGTACCACTCATATCACTCTAGGACATACTTTCCTGCTAGGGTAACGCACACCATTGAATACGAGTAAAATATGTCAACAAGTTACTTACAACACTCCTTCACCAAATTTTATCTTATTTAATTACTAGCTTTTGCTCGTATTAAATTTGGTATCCGTGTTACTCTTATCCGCTTTCCTTGTTACTAAATCTGAATATTATTTTACGGTGCTGTATACGATATTTTAAACGTCTATACATTAATTTTAAGCTTACTACTTACTTTGAAAACTGCGATAAGCCCTGTATAAAAGTTGATCCCTTATTTAAATTTAGAAACCACACTAATCTCTATGTGCTCAAGCTTTAGGTATTTGATTTAATTAATTACTTAAATTTAGAAATAACGCATTACATAAAAAACCCTGTAGCTTCATACTAGATATTTTATCCTCAGTTAATAATTGTGTAGAAGTATCTTGCCTATCTTTGCTCTATGCATCTAGACGTACAAGTATCTATGCATCAACAATAAACATAGTCTATACTGTTTCAAAAGACCCTTTAGATGGTCCCCCTGTTTTAAAAGGTCCAATATTCTTGCATCATAATTGGTACAACATTGTATATTGCATATTCATTGCCTCATGGGAGTCAAGTGGTTAATTTACAGGAAATTATGCCAATAGTTATTCAGTGTTACGGTCGAACTACGCCCTCCATAAACCACAATGTTGCTACGATCTTTACGATAGTAGCGGGAACCAGGTAATGGTAGGCTCCTGGAGAGGTCGGCGTATTAACCCTACAGGGTTCAGTAATAAATATATATTCCTAAACACTCATGTACCTACACCTAGTCTCAAGCTGGGCAGGGTCCTGAACTTGAGACTAGGTGTACATGAGTGTTTAGGAACCTGAACCTAAAAAGTGTCTAACTTTTAGATGAACTCTTAAAGGGGAGTAAGTCACAAAACATCTTGTAGGTCGAAGTGACCACAGGTCTGTATAAGCCTGAATAGCCCCCGAAACCCAAGAATAATAACACCTGGACTAGATGTAATATCTAATATGTAATATAGGTTCTTAACAACAGATAAACATACTTTTGTTGTCAATCCATACATATTTTATATAGAAACAAACGGACGAATTCTTCCACACAAATGTTTATACTGCCCGGAACCCGGAGTTGTTTAGTACGCATATTACAAGCTTCTTGCTTAAATTAGGGCTTGGTGGTGCTGTAGAAATTTATATTATGTCCTATTTATTTTTCAAGAAATTTATATACACATTTTTTTATTAATAAAATTACATCTCCAGACTCATGGTCCGTACTCTTTTTAGTTTAAGATTAATAAAAAGTTTATATATTTTAAAAAATATCGTCATCTAGCCCCAAACTTAGCATTAGCCTGTAATATGGGTTCTAAATAACAGATAAACATACTTGTATACTTTTGTTGTGGCCTTCTTCTTAGCGTATCAATAGCAAAAACAATTAAATCGTAAAAGCCCAAAAGCCAGCCACGGCGACAGCGCTGTCCGCAGCCGTCATCATATCCTGCAGAGACAGCTACTTGGGCAAGCAGGACACGACATAAGATGAATCATCGTTTGGGCCGCTCCACAAAGACAGTCCAAATCAAGGCCGCCCGAAAACCCTCATCTGGCTAAATTATCCCTACTCCGACCTGTTAAAGTCCGAAGCCTATTTAAAGACCTCCAGGTCGGCCAAGACAATTCATTGCCAGGGGGAAGTCTCAAAAATGGAGACAAAAGGATTCGGCAAAGTAACCGCCCCACGCCAAAGCTTCAGTCTTTCGATTTTTGGATCTATGGCCAAAGGCTCGACACACTTCAGAAAACTTTTACGGCTACTTTTGTTGTAAATCCATACATATTTTATATAGAAACAAACGGACGTATTCATGCACACAAATGTTTATACTGCCCGGGACTCGGAGTTGTTTCGCACTCATATTATAAGCTCCTTGCTTAAATTAGGGCTTGGTGGTGCTTTAGTACTAAGTAGTAATGTTATGTATGATTACTTAAATATAGAATTTATGTACAAAAAGTTTATATATTTTTAGAATTAGGTATCACTTATGTCCCGACTCTACATAGAGATTCTCATTCTCTTCAATCTGTTGCAGTACACTTTAGTTGGATCAAACATTATTATTTTATTTTTACAAAATTTATACTTAGTGCTCCAAATAATATTCATTATTTCTTTTCACGTCCACGGACTTTGTAGTTAAATAAGTTATTACGCTGTACTGTAGGTATATCGTTCTTTTTGTAAGTTAATTAGAGTATCCGATAATACATATTTTAAATAATACGAGTATCTTACGTTATGTACATGTAATTATTACTATTATATTACACAATAACAAGATTACTAAATGTAGAGAGATACAAATACTTATGTTATTTTATTTTCAACTGAACTCGTATCGGCCCATTAGCTCAGTTGGTTAGAGCGTCGTGCTAATAACGCGAAGGTCGCGGGTTCGATCCCCTCATGGGCCACGGATATTTTTTTATTTATATTTTTAATATGGAAATCAAACATTAAAGGTACCTTGAACACAGATTACTGTAAGTACTGGAAAAGAAACGCAAGTGCCTCCCTAACATTTTTAGGAATTGATATGTCACAGTTTGCAAATACGAATATATAACATCATGATAGGACAATGGACCATGGATCGACGACTTGCGAAAGGTCGCTGGTGGAGGCTGAATGAAAAAGCGGAGGACCGGGATATCTGGCGCAAAATGGGGGAGACCTATGTCCACCAGTGGACTGTGATAGATAGATAGGACAATTATTATTGATCAAGAAACTTAACAGTTGTTTTCAAGTGTGTTAAATTTGTTTGGTACCTCGATATATAACAATTTCTACTTTACATGACTAAAATGATGATTCTTTTCAATTCCTGTTGATGTAGTATTGGAAATTCTATATTTACACTCTTGTATGTGAAAACATTATTTTATCCGTCTATTCTATTCGTTTGAAACTAAACTATTGTTAGATTCATTTAAATTGTAAATGTGTCATGAGTTGTTGACATACCAATGTTAGCATTTAGCTACGACACGGCAAACAAATCATTAACATTATATTGTAATGCAACAAAGGGTTAAAATCATTAATTTGATAATATTAGGTCATGAAAAATGAAAAATATTTGTGGCCCATGAGGGGATCGAACCCGCGACCTTCGCGTTATTAGCACGACGCTCTAACCAACTGAGCTAATGGGCCGATGTAGAGCAGTGCCGAAAATAAAGTAGAGAATTGTCAGCGTAGATAGAGTACTCTATACTATATGGTAGCCTAGACAGAACAGTGCACACTATAATTCTGAATCTATGGCCTAGACTTACTATAATCTTATCTACCTACGAGGATAATTACTCAATTTGAAGTCCCATTCATTAATCTACTTGATAAAGACTATTAATTCATCATTATCGATGTATTGGACGAGAGTTACCATTTACCACCAGGCTCTAATGCATGATAATCTTGTACTTCATAAAAAAAATATAAACATTTCACATTGATAGGTGCCTCCATATCCTAGTGGCCTGATCTTTAAATGTATACCCCAGCGTGTTTCAAGAATAACTGTGTACCTATGGTTAACGTTGTTCAACATAACTCTTTGGTTTTTCCTTAGGTTAAGTTATTGCAATAAAAAGAACCTCCATTTGATATTGAAGGCCCACTTTTTGGTCGTCATCATAGTAGAGAAACAAGGGTCGTTTAAGTTAAGATAATCTTGACACTGTAGATATCAGAAATCCTAAACGGACTATTAAAAAAAAATATGAGCAAAACAAATTTTTGCGTTTTTCTTTTATCTTTGCTTAGGAAATTTCTAGATAAGATTTTTTTCGTTGACGAAGCCATCGTTAAAATAAAAATTAGAATTAGTATTAACCAAAAGTGTTATTGAGAAGATAGCTAAAATAGTTAACGACATAGTTCTCTAGATCAGCGAGTTCATATGCTAAAATCTGTTGTAAACAAATATAAGTTTTTTGAGTGGCTTTCAGTTATAAACTTATAAAGAATAGTTTACATAACAAATCCTATTGATAAGAGATCCTAATATGAAGGACAAATTCATATTTTTACGTTAACATGGAATTAATGAATCTCTCTACCAACGACTTTTGTTCATTTTCGGAATGACTTTTCGCTGTTGGCGGAAGGCGAATAAATTCTAACTACGTGATGCAATCACTAGATAATAACTAAACTTAGGTAACCTCTAAAAAAGGTTAATACTATACAATTACGGTCACCAAATAATAATTAAGAACATGTTGAAACCGAGGAACATAATATAAGGTTACGTTCTGTTCTTTAGTAAAGAACCGATAACTGTTCCAGTCCTACTGTGCTAGTAACAAATGAGTCTATAATTTGGACGTACTCGGATACCGGATTGATCATCGGCTACTTTGTAATTATTTAAAGATTACACGCTCATGCTTATGGGCTGCTATTCACACCGCAGCGAACATGATTTCATCATCAGCTCATTAAAAGCCCCCACTGAGAGGCACAAGCCTACCCTAGGGTGTAATTCGAAATCACATTGGTACGTGGCGGGATTTCAACCTGCGTCCTCCCGATCCGACGGCAACAGTCCATACTATTGAGCCACCGACGCTCTTAACGTGGCTTATTGCTTGATTAAATAAATGTTTGTTTATTTGGACTTATTATAATCAAAAGACTGAAACCTAATAACATAAGTTATAAAGTGAGTGATGAGAGTAAAATAGTGTCAAATCGAATGATGTTATAGAATTTGAAGCCATAGTCTTATGAAAAACAATTCTTTCTATATATAATAGAATTTTATACACGATTTTTCACCTATTTCCTTAAATCGCGTAAAATATGGGTCTATGATTTATTACACAAATGTTCGCTTGGGTGTGATAGATGTAAGTGAACTTTCTCACACTCATCAATGTACAAAGGTATATTTGATACCTTAATCTCTACATTCTAGAGCATATTTGAATTTCATCAGCTTGCTGCCGTATTTCACGAATACAGGGAGTTACTGTTCTATCTTTCCATATTGTTTATTTTTGCCGTAACTTGTGATATAATCGTGGGCTTTCTGTATTTTTCTTTTAAGGGAATAATTTCTGAAAAACCCTAAGTAATTTCGCAAACTTTTTAATCAACATTTAAGCAAAATTTTAGCTTCTTGGGTTTATTTTTTTAAATTTATTTCGTAACAAATACAAAAGGCACAATACACCATTCCACACATCATTACACTGCAATATTAATTCACTCGTACTTTTTATAGAACAATTTATATACCACTTATCAACTAAAATAGAATAGTTCATTGCAGTATGCCAGGAACACAGTGACGAGAACTCGCTTAAATAACGTTTTAAGTGGTGGTTGTAGCGAGCAATAATAATATTATAGGTATTTTCTTTTAAACTTATAATTATTTAATTTAATGTTAACTATGTAACCGGATCAGTAATTTGAAGAGACAGTAATTCGCTGAAAAAATAGGCGTTGGAGTAGACGAGTTCTGCAGTGGAGACTGCGTCTTGGCAATCGTAGCGTAAGCCTTCCAGACCGACGACTTATGAAAGCTATTTTTTTATGCTAAAGCGGGCTACGAGCACACGGCTCATCCGATAGTAAATAACACCACCGCCCAAGGGAATACGCTCTTTTTTAGGGACGCCAGGTCATATCGCTTAGGAAATATCACCGGCAGCAACTGATTCCATAATTTCGTCGTCCCTTCCAAGAAATTACGATAAAAACGCACTGTAGAGGACTCCCAACCATCTAGGTGGTTAGGATTTTTGAGTTACGACCTAGTCTATACACCCTTTATGGGTAGGCTCGTGCCTCTCAGTGTGAACGTATAATGAGCTGTTGATGACGATCATGATCTCTACTTTCTGTCGATGATGATCCTGATCTTTGACAACTCATTTGGTGTTGCGGTTGAGACGTCGACTGCAACACCAAGGGTTCCGGGTTCGATTCCCGGTCAGTACATACATTTGTGTGCATGAACATGTCTGTTTGTAATGGTCTGGTTGTTTTCTATGTATAATTTGAATTTGAAAAAAAATATTCATTGTTTAGACCCATAATACAGGCTTCACGCTTAACTTGGGGCTAGATGGCGCTGTGTGAATGTCAGTGGACATTTATTTTTTGTAATTTATAATATACGTTTAAAGTCAATGATTATTTTTACGAAATATATGTTATTTATCATAATGTTAATATAAATGGGCGTAACTTATTTGCACGATATAAAAACCGATACCTCCCATTTTGTGTATATAACATGGTTAAGGTGTGAATTTTAGGCTACTTTCTCACGCTCTTGATTTCATAGGTAACAGAGCTAAATTGCCTCTTTGGAAAATGGCTAGTTAAGGACGGATTTATTTTGATTCCATATGATTATGGTTTTATTATCACTTCAATCTTAACTGTTGCTTTGAATTGAGAGCTCGGCTTTTGATATACTGTCTAAAATTTTTCACCAATCAGGACAGTGCCCGCGTCGTGGATTACAGCCCAAACTCCCTGCAGTGTGATGATATATTAGATTTATGTAAATACATAAATCTAACATATTATTTGACAAATGTTGACTTACAAGTTTATTTACACTAGTTTTAGTTAAAAAACGAAGAAAAAAATGTGGCACTATTGGCAATTTAAAAATACCAACTAATTTAATTTTACTTTTTTTGTTAAAAATATTGAATCAGACACTTGGTTAAATGACTTAAAACACATATAACGATAAAACAATCGGTATACCTACGCTTAATCTGTGATTATTATAATAGCTGCTAAGAAAGTGATAATAGAGAATGTTTTAATTATCTGCTGGGTAGATATTATTTCGGCATATGATTAAGATTTATTCTTTAGTTATTATATATCTTTTTTTGCATAATAAATAAGACACTAAGAAAAAAATATTTCACACTTCCGTCCACACAAACTATTGGTACTTTAAGTAGTATTTCTTTAAACAATAACAGTTTAACGGATTCATAAACACAACTATTGGAACATAAGTTTAAGAATAAGTAATAAAAGTCAAAATAAAAATATCATGCCGTGTAACAGCTACAACACGTGACATTAGCGGAGTCGTGGAAAATACGCAGAGCCATCACCTAAAGAAGAAAAAGAAAACAATTATTACATTACTTGCCATGCAAATGACATAACTATATATAATACGTAAATGATTAATGTTAATAATAATATTATTATTACGTATGGAATGTAGGTACTTGTATATTTTGTGGCAAGTGTAGTTTAAAATACAAAATATGTAGTTCAGTCTGACGATTCATTTTAGCACCTACCCATAATAATGATACTATTATAGTAAGCAATAAGCATTCAATAATGCGTAGGTATAAGTTATCTTTATGAAATATAGTATTTTGTTTGTGTAACTATTTTATGGCCATAAAATGAATCACATTTAAGTTAACACTTCGCGAAGAAAACAGTATTTATCAACGGACTGTATACTGACCATAAAACATTATACAACGATCAATAAATGTACTTACCTCTAACTGTAACAGGGCCCAGGCGTTCATAATTTTGCTAATTAATATTTTGAACAAAACTCATTATCAGTTTTATGTAAGAAACCACTTTTGATCCAGTTTTGGTGATCGAAATGCAGATTATTACGCTCACGGCAGGAACGCTTATTATAAAACTTGATAATTAATGACGACCCATTTGGTGTTGCGGTCGAGACGTCGACTGCAACACCAAGGGTTCCAGGTTCGATCCCCGGGCAGTACAAACATTTGTGTGCATGAACATGTCTGTTTGTAATGGTCTGGGTGTTTTCTATGTATAATATGTATGTATTTACAAAAAAAAATTTATATAAGTATGTTTATACGTTGTCTTGTACCCATAATACAGGCTTCACGCTTAACTTGGGGCTAGATGGCGTGTGTGAATTAGTGGATATTTATTATTATTATGACATGTTGCCAAATTCCAATACCTATTCCGCTACCGCTTTTTTCTCATTGTTGACTTAAAATAAGCTTAAAGATAAATTCACCGCCCACATCAGTCAATCTGACTATTCAATTCAACTATTAGAGAAAATTAAAGTAATAATAAAAGACCTTTGTCATTGTTTAGTACCCATTTGTTTCAGAATTCGTTTATCTTTGCTAGTATTTTTCACTTCATCTTCATTTCTCAATATAAACTACAAAATCAAATTCAAAATTGCTATGCTTAATCAACTAAGTATAACAACCCAAATGTCTACCTATAGTTTACCTACACTGCCTAGCGTAAAACATCGATAAAAAATGCAACGTAAGTTATTTTTATTAATTGAGTAATCTAAAATAATTTAATTAACACTGTAGTATAGTGTTAATTAAAGTATTATATAGTTCCTATAAACATATATATACTATATATGTTTATAGGAACATCAAAATAATAAAAGTAAAAAATAATACGAGTAATTAACACCAAATAATACTTACTCGTATTATGTCGATTTTTAAGAAATGCTGTTTTCATTTAAACTTTTGATGGCCCATTAGCTCAGTTGGTTAGTGTCGTGCTAATAACGTGAAGGTCGCGGGTTCCATCCCCTCATGGGCCACATTTCGTTAAATATTTCTATGCCAGAAACATGTGCTTAAGGCATAGGAAAACTTTATTTATACTGTCATTCCTTTAAGGAATAAATACACGATCTTAGGGAATATAAAAACAATTTCATAATTTATTTTATTTTATTGGAATAAAATTAATGTAATGAGTACTTTTCACAAGTTCTTAAAATATTGTGCCTTAATATAAAAAAAACTATTAAACTATATTAACACTGATAAATATTAATCTTTTATATTATTCTAATAATACATACGATTAATTGAATATTCGACCCCCTAACCAAATACCAGATTTTAAATCCATATCCACTTTTACAAAAAGGCAAGATATTGTTTACTCCGTTTTAAACTATAAATTCATTGCACAATAACCGGCCGGTAAATATATTTACAAATTCTTAATATTTATTGTTTGATAACATTATATGTACATTAAAATCAATATACAAATAAATTATAAAAATAAGTAATTACAATACTATCTTTAAATTAACATCTTTGTAGCTTATCAGTTATCATTCTTTTTATGGGAAAAAAACTAAATCAAAACAGGAAATGAGACTTCATCTCCGCAAACAACCACTTTGATTTAAAAATAACTATCTTCAAGAACATGCACACGATATGAGTTACAACTTGAACGGGTGGGTTTAAAATGGTTTTGTTAAAAACTATCTTAAAAAATTGGAATTAACTAACAATAAAATAATATAAATAAATCTTCGCTATTGAGAAGCGTTTCATCAAGAAGTATTTAAGTTTAAAAGTAAATTTTATTTAAACGTCCTAAATATACTTTGATAAAAGTTAGTTAGCAGTCATTTCATATTGCACTCTATGGCTAAAATTAATATTCTAATGAACGAACATATGGCGGATCGTCTATTTTAGTGATTGACGCTGCTGAAGCTCTCCCGTCTCGGCCGGCAATAATAGATATGACACTCTTATGTTCGGAGTCACTATCACCACTCAGTACCACATTTGTTTCTCCAACAAAACCAGAATCAATTTGTTCTTGGTTTAACTCTTTACCCTGCAATTCGAAACTTCTTAAGCCTAACTCAGCAAACATCTCTTTTGAATCATCTAAATTACCAAAAAACACCGAATCTGTCTCAACACTTTCTCCGCCTGATTCGCTTTGACCGTCGCACAAAGACTCCAAATCATCCGTGTCCGATTCCATTTGTTGTCTACTAGAGGCTTTTGCTGATGGAACTGGTTCTAATAACATAGTTTTTGGCCTCAACTGTAGCAAATATTTTGCACGACGTTTCGATTCGTTTGAATCTGTGCTCATGTAGCCTGAGTCTTCTGTCTTGTTTATTTTCCTTAAATCAGTTCTCCTTGATCGGGTTCTAGCGGAACGTCGTCCAGATCGTCGAGTATTTATATTATCCAGTCTGGATGAAGGAAATCGATCTTTCTCTTCTACCTTGTGACGTCTATCATCGGACGGACTTTTAACATAGTTTTCAGAAAATTTTGGCGACAGTTCGCTACCTCGTCTTTGTTTTGGAGGTATTGGTGGCTTATGTTCTTTAGGACTATCAACTTGACAAATCAAATCAGGAGTTTTTAATGATCTCGAATAGCCAGAAATATCATGATTCAAAAACGGAATACTTCCTCTTCTGCCATAGAATTGGATTTCGCCATTTTGAATTTTAGTTTTTGCTTCATATATTTGTCTCAAACTACCAATTTTTCTAGTAAATGAAGATTCTGATGTGCTTGTGTGTTGATTGCTTTCACTTTCTGGAGCCTTAAATTTAAAACTTCCGCCAGATTTTAATAAAATCTTTTCCACACGTTTTTTTGCCTCTCGTTTTGGTTTTCTATCCAAGGTATCAGGGTCAAACTCTTCTGTAGGATGACGTCTGTTTTCAACAGGTGACCCGCTTACCTTAATTGTAAGTGGTCCGGACGAACAAACGTTGTCATAATATGGCTCAGATGCATTAATGAAAATTTCGCTTTTGTTTTGAAATTGCAAATTAATGGGTTGTAGCACCAATTCTTCTTCCACGGCTTTTTTTACATCACGCCAACTACTTGAAAGCCTTTCACGTGCCATTTTGTTTTCATTGTGATATCGAAATTCTTCTTTTTGAGACAACTCAGGTTCACAAGCTAATGAAAATCTTCTTTTTCTAATAAAACTGCGTTCCAAACTATCAAAGTCATCAGCTGTATTATCCTGTTGTAAGTAAAATTCCCTCTTACGGTTATCAGCTAGTATGTTGTCATCGCTATAATAATTAGAATCCGCTGCTAAGACTGGTATCACAATTTTAGGTGCAACGGGTGCTATTGATTCTTTCAATTTTGTTGGTTCTACTCTTTGACATTTGTTAAGTTCTTTAATAACTGCTTCCATTTTCATTTTCACTTCAGGAGGAATTGGTTCGTCTTCATCTTTATTTATTTCTACTGGATCAGTTGGGGGTGGAGGTGGTGGAGGAAGCTTTCTTCTAATTCGGCGAGAAATATGATTCAGATTACTTATTTTTTCTGGCAAGACTATAGCTTCGTTTATATCTACGACTTTTTCTATAGTACGCTTTTCCGATTGTTGCATTTTTTTGTTATTATTTTCAGAATCGCTTACAGCGGTTTTAACTACAGGAGTGTCTATGTTCAGAGTTTGTAAATTACTTCTTGGTTGTTCATGTGCCTGGCTTTGCACTTTTGGTTCAATAATTCTCGGAGTTCCACTGACTTTGGCCACTGACTTGATGGGTTTAACTGATGGTACTAGCATTGGAACGTCATCTAACCATTTTCTAACAATACGCTGTTTGTACTCGTCACTAACACATGTCTTGCAGGAATTGGATCTGTTTAGAGCTGTGCTTTTTTGCGAATTGACACTGCTATCGCATCCTGGGCATCCTCCGCAATGAACAGCTCTTCTACTATTTTCATGCTTGAGACTTATGGCGCTGAATCTTCTTCCTCGCCTCGCACATGGTATATCCCACCCAAGGTCAACTGTGTGATAAAGTTCTTCTTCTGGAATGTCTGTCAAAATTGGTATAAACCTTTTCGAAGTCATTTTCTCTTTTGCAATCGACATAATTTCCCGAATCTTTATCAAGAACTCAATTGCAGCCGGGGGTGGATTCTGGAAAAAACAGCAAATTTTAGCGATTTATGTGTTACGCGTGTTAGTTTTTGAAGTATTTTTGATATGATTTACCTTAAGGTGTTCTGTTTCAAAAAATACTGGGTTGAAATATAATTTCTTCCTCAGAGCTGGTTCACCATTAGACGATTGTACCGGCTGTCTGGCTACTATTTGATTTTCCATACTGCAGTCTATAATAGATAAATCGGAATGGGGTGCTCTCTCTAACGTATCAGGAGAGGCAGACCTCCTTTGCAAACGTTCGTTTATTCTCTCAGGAGTCGAAGTTGCTCTTATTGTGGATCGCACTGGTTTCTTTCTTCTAGTGTGAACCATGGCCGAAATCACATTTGAGTTCGTTTTCTGAAACTATCATTATATTATTAAAGAAATAGTATTGGTTTTGTTATTTTATTTTCTGTCGGTTGATGAAATGTAAATTACCTTTTGTGTATTATTTGGTGACGAATCCATAGTATCCTCAGTGTGCTCACTAACATCCGATAGGAGACCAGGATCATGCATGAAGTCATTAGCTAAGCTGCCCATACTAAGTAGAGGATTGGTTTTGAGTTGCTGTAAATAAATAGGTATTGATACCAACATAAGGAAATCTAGTAATGCCCTAAAATAAAAGCAAATTTTTGGTTTGTTCTTATGCGGCACAAAATATTTATGATATAGTGTCTTTTAAAACTGTAAATCTTCCAAAAGTAAATAAATATTTTTGTGATAAATATGTTGTTATTATGGACAAAGCAGATGGTTATCAACTGCTAGGAATCGATCCGCATTGAAGTCGTAAGGGCCTTCGTTCATTCAGTGGATATATCAGGTATGATAATGATTTTTAACCGACTTCAAAAAAGGAGATACTCAATTGGACCGTCTATATGCTTTATTTAATAAAACTAATAATATACTGAACCTTAATTTAGCAGTATAAAAACCATTACATGTACGTACACGTACCACATTGTCCATGCCGATCCTCGAATCAAGGGTGGATCCGTTATCTGTAGATAGCGTATTAGTCATATTCATTTCTGGATCCTTCTGGTTTCTCTTCTGCCTCTGCTTGTAGTGTACGTAGAAGATTATACCAGCCGCATAGATAAATATCAGCATAAGGACGCATACGCCGATGGCTAGGGACTCCAATACGCTCAAACCATGGTTCGAAGCAGCTGGTTCGGTCGTTACAATTTCACCAGCGTGGAAAGGTATAGATTTGACATCTGTTTGAATAAACACACCATTATAAGTATAAATACACAATAAATTATTAATATAGCAATCCGTTAACCAGAAAACCCCAATTTTCTTTACAACAACTTGTATTATAAAATATTGTCCCGAGTATAAAATTTCATAATTTCTTATTATTTGCTTAACACATTTAATAGTTTCAATAAGTAATTAATCTCTGAGAACTCACAAAATACTATGTATTTGTTCAGAGAACAAGTACATAGTATTTTTGGATATAATATAATCATTACCCAAAAGAGCATTATTAGTTGCGCCTGCGATCCTAAAAGCTGCGCACGATGCGGCGAGGCGGTTGTGATCAGGCGCTGAACAGAGTACGTGGGCGGCCACCAATCTGCCTTCCAGACGGGAGTGAAGGCTGCTAGAACCTCGCCACTGTAAGTAGACATTCGTTTTTATACCAAAAACTAATACGTCGAATCATTATTCACGACATTTTTTTTCTATTTTTCTGTATCGCAATATACTTGGCTTAACTTTTGTCAATTAGCTTTCAGCCTTTGGCTTAGCCAGTTAATGTCTTTTCATAACTTAAATAGGGAACTGGCAATAATAAACGCTTTTTAAAAAAACACACTCCCGAGAAGACTTACATGCTAAATTTGAGTTTCTTTCATTATGAATAGTTTCGGCGCTACACTTGTGTATGTCACTAAGTAACTGAAGGGTTTTATAAAATTCAGAGTCAAAGATTTACTCTAAAAAGGTTTATTAACAAATTAGACAAATTGATAAAATCCACCCATTAATAATGTGAGATTATTATGGCTTTTAACGGTATCCCCCGTAATTGTAAGTGAAGATATAAATCAACAGTAAGCAAGCCGATTATTTGTCACCGAAAATCGGAAAGCACGTGTTGTATGACCGTTTCTTATCATATTTCACCGTATTTAAAGTGTGAGTTACCGATGCTTCATAAGAGCTTGATCATAACGGTTAAATTTCAGTAATCGTACACCAAAGGGTATTCGTCACAAATCCAGTCTACAAACCACCTCCTTGAACGCACCGAAGCATTTGTCTTTTAATTTATCAGCGTGGCCGAATCTAAATGCGGCAAATTCGTACAGATTTAACGCATCGTTCCTTTGACGCCTCCGTCGCTATCACCAGTCTTCATCGGACCTGTTTTTACTAAAAAGAAACGTCCTCTGAGACATCCAGCCGATTGACAAACTGACTCCTCAAGCCCGCCCAAAAGGACGTAGCACATGCCGACAAGATAACATCGCTATACCCATTCCTTTGGCAGTCCAATTTATAATAAAATACGATTTTATAGGAATGTTGCCTTTAATTTAAAAATCGTTTTTCACGAAATAGCAGAGACGTTTCATTCAAACGGCCAATTTCGTCAATATTTAAAAGGATCGCGGATACTTTTATCAGCAATCAAATTTTATGGTACCCGATTAAAGTTGGAGCTGAAAACTGGATTATATCGATACACATGTTAATTTCTGTTCGCCGTATGATGGTACTGCTTATGAGAGTTGAGGGACTAATGATATTTTGGTTATTTAGGTAGTTGCACGCGTGAACTCTCAAACAAGTGTCTCGCAAATCAGAAGGTAAATGTCTGCGTTTAATTTTGTAGATATAAGTGCGAGAGTGGTACAAATAATGTTCTCTGGAGCGATATCGTCAACAGCTACCACATAGTAAACAGTGATTTTTATTATTGTAACCGGGATTGTTGTTTTGTTTTTGTCCTTTAATATTTTGGCGGCTCTGAATTAACGCATTATGGATGGAAATGTGCAAAATAATTTGTTTCATTAATATATTTCGTATGCATCAGAATATAACAATGTATTCGTATTATTTGACGATTCAATAGTTTCTTTTACAAGAACGACCTAATTGAATAAAATAATTTCTCATTTTCATTTTCATTAAATAGCTGACAGACCAAATAATTTGTGTAACGCTTATGTTATTAAATTTACAGTTTTTGAACACTTTATTTTTCATAAATCCTCATCCCAAGAAAACATTTTTTAAAATGTATTTTTAATTTTATAATCATAGTTCAAATCAATCTCCCAATATGAACATGCATGATGTGCATACTCTGTGAAAAGAACTGTTTCCTGCAATGGTACCTACGTTACAGGCAAGTTGATTAATTATCATATTCATTCAATTATTATGATCGCATCAACCTACCTAGAAAGAAACCTTATAAACAAAACATAATATTGGCTCAATAACTTCATGATTTAGTAATTGTAATATGCTGAACCCGTCAATTCCGTGTACACGACATATTTCTCAGAAAAGCGATAGCATCTAGACAGCGGCGACCTGACATGACACAAGAAGTGCGGATCGAAACTTGAAATTCAGGATTGTACTTTGCGTAGAACACACACGATGTTCTGTGATGCTATTACACTACAACGAAGACTATTAAAACATGATGAACCATAAAACAATTTAATGTTATTAATAGGTACTAATATTTCGTTCTGCAGAAAGATTACTGATAATCATGAAGATACCCGTGGAAGATTTCAAAGAGTTAAGAGGATTATGACAATTCTCTGTAAAATATCCGCAATTTTGATATCAATAACATTGACATATAAAAAATACAGACGAAGTTTTGCTGCCCGCAAAAGTGTGTCAAAATTGGCCCAGTTTTTAGTACGAAAAGCTACAAATATTAAAAAATTTCGGCTCGCATCAATAACCTTAATGATCGAAGTTGGCTCTAATTACATACCCAACGGTTAAACATTTTGAAATAATGTGCGGTCAAATTACTGTATGAGAGTCGAAAATATCTCTAAGAGTCTAGTCCTAAAATCTGTCATCTCGTAGAGATAGATAACATAGTAATTAATTAACTATCCACATGCAATTCATACATCACTTCAAAGCTTGACCTGATATGCGGAGGCCTTAAACTTATTATAGGTAAGGTGAGCGAAATAGTATTCCTGGGGTTTTGCCGCCATCTCTTAAAACAATAATAATAATATGTATCATTATAGTTATATACTGTTTTAAGAGATGGCAGTATCCTCATTGTTGACTTGATACTATAAACAAATCATAATTAGAGAACTTTAAATTATAATTATAGAACTCCTTTGATAAAATAAAAAGGTGTTCAAACTCGAAAACGTTCAGTTTTGGGCTTTGGTGTGATTTGTGTCAACACACTATATAGGATCTCAACCGGTTTAACTCCGATAAGGTTTTACTACCCTGAAGTTGAAAGAATCTGGGATGTTATTATGCCTAGAAGCATCATTATGAGCCGCTCTTGTTCAAGATTTGTTTTTGATATGCAAGGTGTAGGCAAACAGGTTTAAAGACAACGAAAACCTAATAATGAAATATACTGACTAGTAGGCATGCCGCTAGTACTAGATCAGATAATATATGAAGCTTCCTCTGTCTATAATATAATAGATATAAAGACTCAATGAGAAGAAAATTTAGCAAAGATTTTTTTTATTTTTAGCATAAAATCGTTATATTCTTTAGTCATAACCAACACCGTTAAGTGGGCGGGCACAATGTCAGACCCTTATCATCTGGAGTGTGGAGTTAGACAGGGTGGTTTGACCTCTCCAACCCTGTTTAATTTATATATGAATGACCTCATTGTTGAGCTCAGCAGTCGACGTGTTGGGTGTCATATTGATGGAGTCTGTGTCAACAACCTAAGTTATGCAGACGACATGGTGCTGCTGAGCGCATCAGTGTGTGGTTTAAGACAGCTGTTACGAATGTGTGAAATGTAGGCGTCTTGTCACGGCTTAGCGTATAATGTCGCAAAGAGCAAGCTCATGGTTTTTGATGCTGTCGGTGCTAAATGTCCAGAGGCTGTTCCACCTGTTTGCCTTAGTTGTGTGCCTCTTCAACGAGTCACTGATTTTAAATATTTGGGGCACATTCTCACCGCCAGACTCAACGACCATGCTGATATTGAGCGGGAGCGGAGGGCGCTGTCGGTAAGAGCAAACATGATAGCTCGCAGGTTCGCTAGGTGCTCAAACGAAGTTAAGGCAACCCTTTCAGATCCTATTGCACATCGCTTTACTCTTGCAGCTTGTGGGCGAATTATTCGGCGAAATGCTACAGTGCTCTCCGTGTCCAATTCAATAATGCATTTAGAGCGGTGATGGGGCTGCCCCGATTCTGCAGTGCCTCTGGTATGTTTGCGGAAGCTCGAGTTGACTG
Source organism: Leucinodes orbonalis (assembly GCA_019425675.1). Classification (NCBI taxonomy): domain Eukaryota; kingdom Metazoa; phylum Arthropoda; class Insecta; order Lepidoptera; family Crambidae; genus Leucinodes; species Leucinodes orbonalis. The sequence continues at coordinate 78,170 of PQWD01002234.1, read as the reverse complement.
CTTCCATACCACTATGCGCAAAAGAGCTGCTTCTTTGGTGCGCAGAGTTTGGGCCAGCTCCAACACTGTCTTGGCAATGACAGCCGCGAGAATGGACTCGTACATTCTTAGACATTGCTGTGAGAGACATGGCACTAATCCTTTGCCGCTAAGGATATATTAATGTTAATTGTTTATCCTTACCCTCCTTACCTTATCTTTGAACATTTTTGACATTTAAATTGTAATTGGAGCGTCGGTGGCTCAGTGGTGTGGACTGTCGCCTTCCTACCGGGAGGGCTGAGGTTCAAATCCCGACACGTACCAATGTATTTTCGTATTTTTGAAAATATATGTACGTTATCCGACGCTCTTACGGTGAAGGAAAACATCGTGAGGAAACCTTCATGCACGCCTGCGAAGAGATTCGAAGGTTGTGTGTGAAGTCGTCCAATCCGCACTGGGCCTGCGTGGACGACTAAGGCCTAATCACCCTATACGGGTAGGCTCGTGCCCCTCGGTGGGGACGTTTAATGAGCTGATGATGATGATGATGAAATTGTAATTCTAATTTATTCAGTAATTATGTTGACTTCCGTATTATTATTATTTATATCTATTTTTCCTCGAATTTAATTATAACCTATCGGGATGTAATCCAAAATTTGTATTTTATTAATATTGTATGAGTGATAATTGTGTAATTTTTCATTTTGTTTTTATTTGGTGAATTGATGAATTTGTATGGGTGCAACTTACCTGAAATAAAGATTATTATATTATATATTATTATAAATGCAAAATGCGTACCTAATAGTTTTATCTTTACAGCATATAATTGTAGGTGTATACAATTGTATCACTCTTAATATACATGGTACATTAAAAGATTTAGGAAACTGATCAGGGGCTTACCACCGTCTCTTTAACTTATACATTGCGTCTTAACTAATACAATTTTTTATATTTTTTCGGCTAATCATATCTTTATATGAGTCTTTGTAAGTCCTTAATCCTTATGATATTCAGCACTTTAATTACCAATTTGTTATATTTTTTATTAAAAATTGGCCGTAAATATAGGATTTTAATTACCTGGTGTTCAAAGATGCAATGAGGGAATTCGATGATGCCCTCTTGGGTGGTCATATTTGCACAAGTCATGTTGATACCAACTATTTGGGACAAGTTACTAAGTATTTAATGTATTGTTATCTCATGAACATCATTTCGATATCATTGTAGTTACCATATGCGCACTTATTTTAAAAATAAAATATATATTTTTATAGAATAATAAATTAGCGATCCATCCGATATCGTAGAGGGCATAATGCTATACAAAGGGTTACCTCTTATCCCCCCCTTCTCCCCCAATACTTTTTACTACCACCGGTCGGAAGCTATCAGCATCAAGCAGTTGCTGGTCTTTTAGGAAAGAATAAATACTTCTCGTAAAGGTCCCATATCTCGCGATACCATTGCCAGAAAGTATGTTTATTCATAATGTGCGCATTGCGTAGCTTTGATACGAATGAAATTGAATTATAATATACCTTAAAAAACATACAAACTTTAAATTATATATGAATTTTTTCCAATATTGTATTTACCTGCAAGAAAGTGCTGCCCTCGTCTCTGTAGAGGCTGAACGGTACATCGTTGTCTATCAGATCTCGGAGGGTCACCCATCCCGAAGGAGACAAGTACTGCGCGCTCGTCACCGCACAAATGGCATCAGTTACATCTATGGACAATATTTCCATTAGATAACTAAAGTCTGAATATAGAGCGTCGGTGGCTCAGTGGTGTGGACTGTCGCTTTCCTACCAGGAGGGCTGAGGTTCAAATCCCGACACGTACCAATGTGTTTTCGAATTTTCGAAAATATATGTACGTTATCCGACGCTCTTACGGTGAAGGAAAACATCGTGAGGAAACCTTCATGCACGCCTACGAAGAGATTCGAAGGTTGTGTGTGAAGTCGTCCAATCCGCACTGGGCCCGCGTGGACGACTAAGGCCTAATCACCCTATACGGGTAGGCTCGTGCCCCTCGGTGGGGACGTTTAATGAGCTGATGATGAAAATCTGAATTGAAATAATCGGATTAACTTTATTTACTTGAATCGAGAGTATATTACACACATCAACATTATTGATAAATAATAAAAACAATCACTAATTATAAAATTCTAAATTTAGACATGTAAAGCATACTGTATAAATAAATTGCTTTCCCAGCTACTTAATTATAATTTCATACTAACTTATATATCCGATATGGTCTAGTGGCTAGGATACCTGGCTCTCACCCAGGAGGCTCGGGTTCGATTCCCGGTATCGGAAAAACTTTTTGCTATTTTATTTTCTTTTTAATTTATTTGTTTACCTGTAAATATTATTTCCTTCGATGGATAGATAATCTGTCCTTTCAGAGGCAGGAAAACAAAAGGAATTTGGGGCTTCGTTGCGCCACGTCCAAAGCTCGCCATTAGACATTCTGTAAGTAAAATTAAATTATTATACGCATTTTTTTTAAATGGAAATTAAGCTTTTTTTTTAGGGACAGAGTATTTCACTTTGGAATCAATACTGTGTTCAAGGCCCTAATTAGTCACGTATTCCTAAGTTTTTTTGAGCATTTAGTCCCCGATTGCGACGGGCGAAAATTGCCAACAAACCGTTTTGTTTTTCTTTAAAAACATACGAGCAGATTAAACTCACCATCGACATGATTGACGCAGAGCCGTTGATCTTCCCTGAAGGCTGGGGTGTCCCTACGACATTGACAGACACAGCCGCTGTCTCCAGCAAGCGCTGGGAGCGCAGTACCATGAGATAGTTCCATACAGCGCGTGGGACCACAGTCGGTACCTGCGTACAAACAAACAAACCAATTACGGATTTGGCTTATTCTTTAATAAAGGGATAATATCTATGCTGCGATCTTCACTTTAAAAGGTTTTATTTTGTGTGAAATTGAAAAACAAAGTGTAAAGCTTTAATTAAAAAGTTAAAAAAGTTGTATAAAAAAATATATATGTATATAATTGATTTGATATTCATATATATAAAGTGTGAAAGGAATGGAATAATAACTTTTTTTGTAATTATTATAACAGGTCATTTATTAAAATAATAAGTTAGTAACAAAGTTCATACCGAAAAGAGAGAAGAGGTCACCGGGCGCGAATCGCGTTACGTTCGCTATCGCCATCTCTCCGACGTTGGTAGAAGCTCCGGTCACACCGGCTGCAAACATAATCACGATCCACGCCATCTCGTGGCGCCTCATGAAACTAGTTGGCAACGATGTTCTTTCTGTCATTTGCATGCTTGATGCCAACAGTCGTTAATCTTCATGGCCGTCGCATCCATCTTCCATGACGTTCCCGGTGGATTCATTATCTGGAATAGTTGACGGTGTTTATTTTGACTGATGTTGTATTTACAAGCTGACTTAAATTAATCGAAATCTCCTTCAATCGTATCGAAAGTCCTTAGTCGTTCGCACTGTTCCGATAATAACTTATGTATTTGTTAGAGGTCGCTTAAAAAAAATTGACCATTTTATAAACAATTCTTTTTTTGCGTTTAATGTGTTAACACCTAGTTTACTGACCTAAATACATTATTGAATTCTAATGTAAACAGGCACTGACGTTGAGTGTATAATATAACAAAAAAGTAAGGTAAGAATTTTCTTGACATACGAATTTGAAAGTAGTTAGCTTTACATTCCCACGAAATGTCAAAAAGTAACGCCTATAAACGCAAGAACTATAAAGTTTAACGCCCAGTCTATACCTTTTCTGACGTCTCGTTTGTTGTTGATGTTGAATTTGTCTTATTTTAAGAATTATTAGCATACGACACGACACAAAATAACTTCACAATATACTCAGATAACGCATAAAGGGATCGATGTCTAGCGTAGAATACCTTTTGGCGACTGTTAACAAAAACATGTACCTATTATATTTTAGAAATTCTTAAAAGCACAGACATCCGAATATACAATTAGACTGGACAAGCCGCCAAGTTTATAGGCAGTTCCAGTGTCGCAATTTCTTTTCGGTTCTTACCTGTAAAAAGTTATTATATTTCTTGGTAAATTTACTGATTCATTGCAATGATGGCATGTTACAATTACACAGGATGGCATTTTGGGAAAAAATGGTTATTTTTTCTAATATTCGTGCGTCTGGATTCGTCTCACAGAGCGTAAACTGGCAGCCAGTGTATGCTCGTTGAGCTTACATTTGTCGCACTTAAAAACGCGGCTTGCCCCATCTCCTGTATTGGGAAATCTGTGCTTAAAAGTATCCCTTGTTGATTCAAATGGTTGCTATACGTATAGCCGAAATGGCCCTTATCCTGTTGATGACTTGATGTATCTGTACCTAACGATTGACCATGGTATACATTATATCTTTAGTTCTATCGAAATACGTATACTATGTAATAAGTTCCGTTTCAGTTTTTGTACAAAAACATTTCTTCTTTATCAGTTAGCCGGCCATGTACTTTTAAACTACGCACATAGGGAATACAAGTCATGGTTGTTGGGAAAACGCGTTCGATTCTTGAGCGCTTCTGTTCTCACAAAAATCAGTCATAAATAAATGAAAACATTAATTGCAAAATAATAGAATATTATAAGATGTCCGTTAGTTATGAATTACTTATCGCATATTAAGTTAATCCCAGCATTATTAAAATGACACACTTTACCCGGAAATATGAAAAAGGCATAAACTAAGTTTCCGCGGCTTCATTGCACGTTCTGACTCTATATCAAGAGCGTCATGTAGATGTGTTGATTTTGGGCCCGTTTATAAGTAAAACTCAAAAACGCTATTTTGGGGGATGTGCCCCTATAGTATGAAAGGTGCGATATGTATGTAGGTTAGTTCTCTTAACTCTTATTACTTATGTACGTATTAATCATAATTTGAATTGTTTTAAATTAAAAAACGACAATTCATAAAATGAAAAATAAGTAATAAGTTGCATATTTAGCTTGTAAAATGTGTGTTTTAATTTGAAGTTCTTAGTGGGCGCAGAATGGGGAAGACCTATGTCCAGCAGTGCACTGAGATAAGTTAAAGAGATATTTAGACATTCATTTTTTGCACCGACCGCTTACCAACTCGTGGTAGGTACCTTAATCCAACGGCCATTTGTGTAAATATATTTACAGCATTGGTAAATATTTAAATGATGATTCTAGTATACTTTCCAAAACCGATAGGAAGGTGTCATTCATTATTCATGCTAAACCAACATAAGTAATAAAAACCTGTTACTTGAATACTGATATTTGGCAAAAAAACGTTTACATAAAGGACTGCCGACCGAGAAACTGCAACTTTTTATAAGGTTTATATCCAGTTTGCAATCTAGTAAATAATCTAGCACCGCTACTTTGATAAAAATTGAAAATTAACGTATCTCGTAATGCTAAACGGATAAGTATATAGTTTTTTTTTGTGAATTCATACATATTATACATAGAAAACATCCAGACCATTACAAACAGACATGTTCAGGTACACAAATGTTTGTACTGCCCAGAGATCGAACCTGGAACCCTTGGTGTAGCAGCCGACGTCTTAACCGCTACACCAAATGGGTCGTCAGATTTTATACTTATTGATAACATAAACCACGAACCCGTAAATCCACTGATTATACTATGAATGTAGTCGTAAATGCCTCAAGAAACGTTTTAGAATTATTGATAAAGCTTTTTATACTGTTGTTGAGTATTTTAGTCAATGACAATGATTTATTTTATTCGAACTATTGGGTGGTCAGAGGTGCCGCCTCTTCAGCATTGTTTATAAATGTGTTCATCTAATTTGACAACTGAATAAATTTGGACCTTGTAAAATAGATAACACAAATCACATATCTTGATACAGTAACTTCAAAAAAATTTATTAAAAATCTTAGATGTTCACAGCGTTTTAACCTAAAATTAAAAAAAAAACTTGAAATATTGGACTAGAAAGTGAAAAAGATTGTGTTTTCCTTTTCTTATGTTATTATTCACACATATTATATATAGGTACATTGATTTTGTACTTTTAACATTTGTATTTGTTTTTAACGTAGGTACTTGAAGAAGAGCTATAAATGAACTCAATTTTGTATTTATGGACTTTTTATGGTGTTGGCAATGGTTTGAAGACTCATCAAGATACTAGGAGTGGTGAACACGGAAGCAGCTTTTCAAACCTAAGAACGAGCCTAGAGGCATCCAAAACTGACTACAGGGTTAATAACTTTGAGTGGGTGGCAAGATATCGAATTTATTATTTATTAAGGAAAATTCGTCGTAACGAGAGACCCGCTTTGTCCACTAATAATAGACTGAAATTATTTATTAATTTTTATTTATTTATTGTCCAATTTGGTCGCCTCACTATAAAATACACGTTGACAATATTGAAAGAATTCAAAAGAGATGTTTGCGATTCCTGGCGCGTAAACACAATTTCGGACGCTCCCTTCCAAACTATCTGATCGACTTTCTAGGTTTGATATAATGTCACTCAAACCCGACGTGAAAGATATGACTCCTCTATTTACATAAATATTCATTCCGCAGTAGACACAACCAAATCTTCTCTCGTCTTTCATATTAATACTTGGTATAGATGTCGACATCCAATATATTGTTATAAAAGTGTACATAAATAACAGTCTTATTACAACCTCTGGTGAGAATGTGTCGCACGTACAATGGGTGGTCCGCGTGCGGGGTAATGGAGAGATAGACATCTTCACGATAATTTATTTGTTATAAAAAGCGATATCTTCAGCTAATGACTTAGGAAAGCTATTAATTGTAAGTTTGTTAGTACTCTGTTTTTTCTTTTTTCTAAATATTAGCCATTATATTTTAAAAAAAGTCCTGAAATCACGCTGTGTACACGTCTCTGGGCTACAGTCCTGTCAGTCAACTGTTTTTTTAATGTGTTTCATGTAAAGACTGTATTCTGTTTGTGTACATAAATAAATAAATAAATAAATAAATAAATAAATGAAAGAAAGAAATGTTGCGAATTTCTTTACTGACGTAAAGAAGTTAGTAATGCCTTATAACTTTCAATTTACAATTTCGCTTTGCAAGGTCTCAAGAACGAAATTAAATAATTATATCAATAAAGATGCTCTTAGTTAAGATAATTAATTGATATTGTTTCAAATATTTTTTTCTCCATAATTGGTAATCAATACCGTATTGCGCCGTTATAATTAAGCTTCAGAAAATCGATGGAATAAATTTTAATCTTATAAATATTCAAGCTGATAAAAACGTATGTCTCAATTAATATATCCGATAGCAGTCCAATAAATATTTAATACTTAATGGAGTTAATCTAGGCCGATGAATTAAATCAAAATATCAAATATTTTGCTTTGAAGGATTTAAAATGCAAAGTCGCATAATGTTCTGCGCAATATCGGTTAGAAGTTAGGTGACTAATGTTATTGGCTAAATACCTTATAGTTTTGGACGAAAAGCGATTTATGGTTAATTAATGCCGATTCCATATTCAAATTGCTTCACGGATTACGACGTAAACATATGCTTTTGAACCGGCCAGGTATATCAATGACGCTCGATACTTTCTTTTTTTTAATTGATCCTGTTTTTACAGAAGTCCATATATTTTTCAAACATTAGAAACATCAGTATCGTTTTAGCCATATATTGCTAAGTAAGTCTGCCTCAATGATAAAGGGTTAGGTTAATGCTCGGGTTTGTGGGACACTCAAAAAATCCATTTATTCAGTTTAGGCTTAAAAAGCATTTATAAGCGTCAAAAAATAAATAAATCTGATAACGATAAGGCCTCTCTGCCACCATCATTACTTAAAAATAATGTGTTTCTTTTTACTTCGTCTACATTTGAATCATAGTTGTAATACCTGTAATAATCTCGACTCTAAATGTGTCTAATGAAATTTGTGGTATGTAGGTACTTAGTTAATAATAAAGCAATATTTAATAGTTCAGGAAATACTGCAAAATATTTAGGAGGGACAATCCGCGTTGCTAGTCCGAATCTCTTTCGGTCATTTATTTTTAATGTTGTTTCATGGCAGCCGCGATTATCGTCTTGATGCATCTATAAAACAGTTGGACCAATCTTTCCAAAAGCTAAAATTTAACTTGTATTACTGATTGTATTATATTCTGTGGTCATTGCTGAATGAGAACGGCTTCCGTTGCTTCGGCAATATATCACTTGACCTCCGAAGCTATAATGAATGCACGTTGTTATTGTTAATATTATTCAACAAGGTTCAAGACTTTATTCTGTATGTTTAGGCTTATTTTAGAACATTTATAAAACCAAATAATTCAACCCACGTGTCATCGTTTTAACTAGAATCCACAATATTAATTCAGCATTTGTTAGATAACGATTCGTAATTTTAACTATTTTAACTTTGTATATATATGGGTATATATGGTATATATGTATATGTATTATTATTTATCTAAAAAGCTTCCGTTTGTAGTAAGTAAAGAACGGCTGTAAATAATGTGCGATACTAATAAAGTTTAAGTTTTTTAAGAATCAACTTAGGATATAAGTGTGAGTATTTGTTTAAATATACATCATCATGTATCATTCATGTAGCCCCATACTAAGCATTAGCATGTGTGATATGGATACAAAGCAACGGATACACATGCTTATATACTTTTTTTTGTAAATTAATCTATCACATATTATAACTCGATCATGCACATGAATGCTTGTACTGCCCGGGGATCGAATATCAAACCCTTGGTGTTGCTGACGTCTCAACCATAACACATGGATCGTCACCATAATTATGCTTTTAGGAATTAACATAATAAGAAGATAAGAAAAAAAAATTATATGACATAGGTGTATAAATTCGCATAATAATCTATATGTTAATCTGCAACAGTCTAAGTCATGGGCCTAATTCGAACGGTACGTTAACAAATTAACATTAACATAGAAATGGATTAAATTTAATTGATTTAAATCCATCGGACTCATTTGCAAAGGAGTTTAATAGGCACCAAAATCAAATAATCAGTTTGTTGTCTTTTTCCAATCCGAGTGTTGCCAACTTAATAAGTTTAGCTTATTAAGTTGGCAACACTCGTAAAAAATCTACCAGGATGAATTGACTTTTGTTATATTTTTAAAAGTTTGTTCTTTCTATATTTATTTCTTGTATTTGCTCTGTTTATTTCAGTACTTTTATCTGCCCATATTTTAAACAAAGGTACCATTTTACACACTACACTAAATTATTTACGTTAAGGCATCTTAAATAAATTAACTTTTTGTAATTTTAATGTTGAAGATTCCGTAACTTAACATCGCGATGTCGCAAGTTATATATTAGCTACATAAGACACTGAGAACAAACTATCAGCTGGACACCACGAAATCAGACTATGCTAACTGGAATTTTGGTAATTTCACTTTTTCACAGCATTCTTAAAATATCGAAGAGCATCTACCAGTAAAAAATACAACGAAATTCAAAGAAATAAAAATAAACGAGTACAAATTAAAGAAAAGGTTAAGTAAATGTGCTTTTGATTATTTTTTTATGTAATGTAATTTTAATATTTCCCGAGACTACGCCGACACGCGGCGAGCGATTGTAAGCGCGGTAACGCTACGCTATCTTTTACTTAGCGCAGTGTTGTCTGTTCGAATACCGCAGTCGTGGAACAACATGTACAACTTAGCTTATCGAATGATCCCAACATTGTTGTCCGTTGTCCAGAGGCGATAAGGTCGGACTCCTAGGCGTTGCTATTACTGAGCTTTCTGAACATACTTAACGCAACATCCCGAAACAATCGGATAGTAACTGAATTAACATTTCAACCATCTCGTAATGGTACGGTCAATATAACTACAAAAAAATATTCACAATAACTAATAATATCACAACAATAATTAAATCTCTTATAATAAATGGTATGGTAACTTTGTAAGGGAACTCCTTGCTTTCAAAACAAGGATTTATATTTTAGGTTCATCAAATATATGAATGACTTGAAATATTATCGACAGTAACAAGTAATTGCAACTTACTTTAATAAAGAAGAAAAAATAATCAACAATCATTCAAATATAAAATCCATTAAGTCATTCTCACAAATGACGCTAATACTTCAATCCCTAACTGTACTACACAATCAGCATAGAAATGAAACGCAAACGGACGGGAGCCGTGTCGAAAGTTCATCAACAAGCTATTAACGCATTATTAGGTAATTTACGAGTTACTTATTAAATAGTATAGGGGCATAGTTCGCTGCCGCAATCAGTGAGACCGTTACTGTAACACATACAACATTACATTGTAGAATCTAATGAGGGATGTAGGTGTTTCGTTCTCTTTAGTGATAATACACATATAACGATATGGGACCTAAACACAACATACTCTCCACCGATACATACTATCAAAACGACTTATGGCTGATTTTCACTTACATTGTTTTTTAATTTATTCATTTTTTCCAGCATATCTAAAACATCCACGATATACTGCTGTATAGATATATTATAATGACGACGGAAGAGGGGATGATTTTCTGTTATTGCAAAAAAAAGGACAGTAAAAATGTTTCATAAAAAGTAAAAAGAATCTTTATTCTGGGTCATTCATCATATCATAACACAATTACAAGTTATATAAAAAATGTGAGTGAGAGAGTTATTTCACTTTAATACGCTATTTTTAGAATCGCTTTTCAATTCAAGCTTTAAAAATTATTATTAAATATAACATATAGCATAGATAATATCTATATCAGAAACTTTCTAAATGACTACCTCGAAATCACATGAAATGTCTCATTCAATATTTCGGATCTATGCGCGGATGATGCTAATTTTTCGTCAATAATAAGTATGAAGTTAGCATAATTTGGTCATATTTCAAATATTAATTAACTAGGCTGGGAACTGGAACATATTGCTGTAATTAAGTATTTTTAGAAAATACTCCGTTCGCTTGACTTTATTTATATTTTTAAATAGAATTCATAACTAACGGTTCCCTTGCCACGTTTTATTTGATACATAGACGTTTAACTAATCACTCTTGTATTTTAGGGTATAAGATAGAATATATTAGATTATCTGTGGTACTACCTTTTAGAGAAAAAAATTATATCTACTGATAATACTCGTAGTATTATCACCATCAGCCTAAATGTCCCATAAAAGGGCCACACCTTCCCACATAGCTTAGCTATGGGGGG